>OZ010577.1:20884788-21167288 GCA_963932145.1 Acanthosepion lycidas
CAAATAACACAATAACTCCAAATACATACAAAATTATACAGATACATGTATATAAATAGAGACATACTTAAATACATATATAGTGATTTTCCAAGTGTAGCTTAGATGTGGCCCAAGGCCGAATGCAGGGGACACCAAGTTAGAATCGAACTCACTACTAAGTTGTAATTTTTCTTGCAAGACAAGCTTGCTAACAATTACACTGCATTGAGGTGCCCTACTTATATACATATGCATACACATATCAGCACATATACATTACATACATAAAAACACATATATACACATACCTACATATAAATTTCATGTTTTTCTCATATACACATATATAATATGCACGTATAAATATATAAATAATCTATATGTACCTCAAAAATGTGTTAGAGATAAATATATAAACACAACTCCAGACACAGACCCATAAATTATAACCCACATACATATATATATATATATATATATATATATATATATATATATATATATATATATTGACATCCACAGACAGACTTTCGCTGTTTCACAGCTCATCAGTGTGGCTAGATATCCGATTATTTCAAGTCGGGATTGGGATCGTGTGTGTGTGTGTGTGTATATATATATATATATATATATATATATGCATGCATGCACACATATACATACATACACACATATACACACAAACCCATATACACAGATATATACAGGTACAAGTATATCTATAAACATAAATACAAACACTAATTCATATAATAATACAAAGTCACTACATGTGTGTGTATATATATATATATATATATATATATATATATATATGTAATATTTCAAATATTATAAACAGGCAGTGAAAAAGTCAAATGTTTTTACTGTCTGAAGAATCCATTATTGGTGGAAACAACAGTAGCAGAAAAGGTTTGTGTTTATATTTTAAATACGAAATAATTTTATGCTTTTGATTTTTTGAACTGTGCATTGAGCACTTTTTTTAATATATCATTTCCCAGATAAGATATATTTTCTTGTTTGTAAAAACAGTTTTATTGTATATATATATATATATATATATATATATATATATTATTGTATATATATATATATTATTGTATATATATATATATATATATATATATATATATATATATATATATATATATATATATATATTTTGACAGAATGTTTTCATTGAGACATGTTTCATTGAATAATTTAGACAAGTTTTGTCTACTTATTTTCAATTGGATTTTTTCATATTCATAGACAAACTTTTTGGTATCATTATTAAAAGAGAGAAAATTACAGTGTTGATACATATTATTTATTCCAGTGTTCTTCACTTCCCTAGCAAAAAATTTTAAGTTTGAGATGAACACAGCAATTTTGTCTTTGAAAATGATGAACACTGCAATATTTGTCTAGAAAAAACCAACACCCTGATGATGGCATTGTATTAATGTCAAAAGTACTAAGAATAAATATATATCAAAACAGTAATTTTCTCTCTTCCTTTAATATAGAGGATCAAGGCAGAATGTCTGCTTGTGAGCAAGGGAAGCCATAGGAGCATAGTGCAAGTTGTTGAGGCTTGGAGTTGATGTATGTGTTTTGTTGGTTGAGCAAGGTCACTGATGGTTACACTGACAGCTTTCCCAATGGTCTGTGACTGTTAGCGTCATGTGCACATTAGTGGCATTCTTAAAAACACATGTGGTGGATCATAACTCAGTTTTTTTTATCATGCCTTTTGTTTTAACAACAAGGTTTGTGATTGGTTCCTTTTATACAGTATTTTTTATTTTTTTTTGAAGGGTATTTATTTTGTGAGCCAGGTGTGATAGTTTGAGTCCTTCCGCAAAGGTGTTTCTTTATTTTTATTGTCTAAGGATTTGCATCTGACAGACAGCTTTTGATGTAGAGTGAATCAGAAAGAGATCTAATTTGAAACATCTTGTTATACTCTAAAAAAATGTTTTTCTTGGTAGGGCAAGTTGATGTACTATCCATAGACAAGAAATCCCATATTCTCTTTCCATTTGGATTTTTGTATACTAAAGTAAACTTAGTACCTATTGAATATGTTAGTTTGAAGCTAAAATAGCCATTTTTCTCCAACCAATGCCATTGTTGTATTAGGTTGGTGCAAAAATAATGTCGGTTTTTGATGTTGAAAATACGTCAAAAACCGACATTATTTTTGCACCAACCTAATAGTTTAGGGAAAAGTCAAGATTTTGAATGCTGTTGTCTAAGGCAAGCAGCCTCTCTTATCTGAGTTTGGCTACCTACTGACCTTGATTTGAGATTTATAAATAATTATATTACATGAATATTTCAGAAAGATTTTGTCGTGTTTTGAATATCTGCAATGTTAATTACTTTGAGTAGAGAAAATACTGATTTTCAAGTAAGGTAGATGATCCTAACTTGGAAATACAATCTTCTTTCCCTCATTTCTTCTCATTTGGTCTTGTTCTGGAATTACATCATGAGAGTTCTATAACTCATTAGAGACATAGGGGCCGTACATAAACTGCAGTCATAACAGCAATGGTAACATTTGAGCATGATAGCATGATGGGACACATCCCTCTTCAGGATGCTTTTGAATTCAGTTTTCCTTCTCTTAGACTGGTTGCCACCTCAATGCATGAGAGCTCAGTCTGCTCTACTATTTAAAATATAGCTGAGGGTAGGTAGATTTACGCCTTTTCCAAGGGCATTAGCATAAAATGAATGAAAGTGGAAATTCATTTGCTGCACCAATAACCATTATACTATTTGCAATGCCTGTTCTGTAGTAAGCTTATTAAATATCTATGTTATATCACAAAGATATTGAGGTGAATTTACCATCTGCAACAATTTCTGATTATTCTGTTGATTGGAAATAACAGGTAATAAAATCAAGACAGAATAAAGAAATTAATAATTCACTAAAAGATTATTGATTTCTTTTAATATTAGAAGAAACAATGAAAAATAAAACAAAAAACCCCAGAAACATGATAATATTATATGAGTTTATAACCATTTAAATGCGTAAAAGTCAAAACAGTTGTAAATCAAATATTAACATCCAAATATTACATGGCTCAATTTAAGTGCAAAATAAAAAAGTATTTGTTTTCTCATTTCAAATTTAAATTAGAAATAGGAAAATATGGTAAAAGTTTTTCAGTATTTATTAGATATTTAGACATCTCATACTGTTTGGTTTATATTTACAAAGTTTTAGTCCGGATCAAGCCCAAAAGTGTTGAGCACCTTTATTACAAGTTCATTATAATGATAACTGCTCCATGTAAAGGCACATGTCCATAGAGTTTAGATTAGTTTAACACAAGGTTACAATAGTGAAGCATCTAATTAGAATCAGATACAACTTTTTTAATGGCCTATAGGAATTGACTGACTTTTGCTTTATAGTGAGATAACATACACCGTTTTATCTAATGATAATGTAAAACAGTTTTATTTAAACATACAGTGCATCAGTTTTTACATCAATGGATGATGATTCATCATGCACCATTTCTATAATAAATTTATGTAAGTATTGGATGGAAATTTAGAAACATTATCTTTTGAATGACAAATCTTTTGCATTTTGGTCCAAAAAAAGATTTCCTTTGTGAACATCACCATATTTTTAGTGGACTGGATTATTCTGATTGAAAATATCTTTAACTGATATATTAAAAGATACTCTATGAATTCAGTCTCACTATGATAATTATTTTTTAAACATTTCACAGCATTTAAAAATCTTTTTAAAATTGCAGCAAGCAAAAAAAAATGTCTTAGAAACCAGTTTTCAAGAAAATCAACAATATAATTTAAAGCAGCACTCAAATTAAAAGGTAAACTCATAAATATAATCAATTCTTTACTACTTTTCAGGTAATTTTTAAGTTAATCTTTTCTCATATATATATATATATATATATATATATATATATAGAGAGAGAGAGAGAGAGAGAGAGAGAGAGAGAGAAAGAGAGGGAGAGACAGACAGAGAGTGGGATAACCATATACAAGCATTTTGTTAAATGAACAGATTAAATAATCATTTTTCTGAAAATTATTCTCAATATTATTTCACTGTTCACTACTATCAAACTCTATCTGTTTGTGCCTGCCCAGCCACTTTTGTCTGTCTGTCCATGCCTGCCCAGCCACTTCTGTCTGCTTGTCTGTCCGTGCCTGCCCAACTATCTCTGTCTGTCTGTCTGTCTGTCCGTGCCTGTCCAACCACTTCTGTCTGCTTGTCTGTCTGTGCCTGCCCAACTACTTCTGTCTCTGTCTGTCTGTCAGTGCCTACCCAACCACCTCTGTCTGTCTGCAGCCTTGTTTGTCTGTGTCCCTCTTGCCATGAAGGAAGTCATGAACTCAGCCCTCATATTACACTCAATTCATGTCCTAAGCTGTGAAATTACCTTGCAAATTTTCATGTTTTATATTGAAGATAATATTTTTTATGTTTTTACTAAAAATATAACCACTTCAACATGTTGTAATGGTTAACAAGCTGTTCTTGTTAGATCAATCATGACTGAATAGTGAGTTTGATCCTCGCTGGGTGACCCATACTTTTAGCCTTGTGTCGCATCTAAGCTAGACTAAGAAAATTACCATTTACTCACAGAAATGAGTGAAAAATCAATTATAATAGAAATTAAGATGGAAATAATTTCTAAACCTGAAAATGGAAGAAGTGTTAGCAAATTTAATGCAGAGTATCAAATGTGGAAAGTGTTCAGGTGGATACGGAAATAACGAAACTTTTATTGAAGAGATGGAAAAATTTACTTTTGGTATAGAATAAAGAAAAAACGAAACTTCTGGTGATAGCATAAGTGAATCAAGAATTTATGTGAAGGCCAAACAATTGTTTGTTGTCCTTACAGCTAATGGTCTCGGTGATACGACAATGCAGGATTTTCTTGCTTCAATTGATTTCTGTATTTATTCTTTATTTATATATATGTTTATGTATTTGCTATTTAATATGTCTATTTTCCATTCTCTTATATGCTTTTACATGGAGTTTGGGTGAGGCTTGAAACAGATTATCCCTATTCATATCTATTTTCATTTCTCATATAACGAACAATTTGGTTAATGAACTTGTCTCTAAAACAGACGATGTTTGTATATAAGGGCTCCATTAACTCTCTCTCTCTCTCTTTAATGTTATATAGATATATGGACACATAAAAATAACATGTTTTGATCATTTACCTATTAACAGTCTGTTTCACACAGTGCAATTTTGAAAATGGGCATTTGTTTCCTTTAGACTCTTGAGTTCAAGTATTCTTTTTCATGTTTTTCAAAAGGACTGTCTCATCATGAAACAGACTGTTAATGTCTAAATAATCAAAAATTAATATTTTTAAATGTAATAAAAAGCTCATTTAAAAGTATTTAAAATAAAGCCCTCTTATTTAAATAAGAAAAGGAAAATACAAAACTGTTATACATCTTCTCACTGTATATATTCAACCTAGCCAATGATGAGGCAATCCAAATCAAACTAGAAAACCTACCAGGATCTTTTATTGAAATAGCCAAATGCAAGATAGATTTTAAGCACAATCTTAACAACATAAGTAAATGGCATTGTGTTGATTGCATACACAGAAAACTACAAGAACATCTGGACAAGATAGTGAAAGAAAGCAATAAGAAAGGACTAACTATCAGTTATAAGGAAAAGGAATTCATGGTCATCACCAAAAGGGACAGCCCAATGTGTGAACTAAAAATTGGAAATAATTTCTTTCTTTCTTTTTTTGCTCAAAACAATTTCTGAATTTTATTTTATTATTTTATTCTGGTATCTTGTACCAGAATAAAATCTTGTATAAAATTTGTAAAACTGAATAAAATAGTACATGCCTAAAATAGTGATAAATAGTTATAGAAATATTTTGGCACATGGACATCAGATAAATTCAGGCTTAAGCATGCTACTGGTAACATGTAACCCAATACAACTCGCCACAAGGACAGGTAGTTGGCATCAAAACCAGCTCCTGCACTATCTTCTCTGCTGGTGAGGAGGGAGGGATATTGTGTGAACCTACTTACGCATGAACATATAAATACAAACACAAAATCACATATACAATGCCAAACGATCATTGGCTAATAAATCACTAATACATTTTCTACAGGCAATTTACAAATCGCAGTCATGCGACAATTTTGGAACCGCTTTATTTTTTAAGTAGTCAAATTTGTGTACTTTTGGGAGAAGTGGCTCACAGAAGCTTCCTTAAGTCTCCCCAAAGCTCACTCGCTGATTGATTAATGCCAACCAATCAGATTGTTAGCCCGTGAAGAATAATTTTTCCCGCACAACAAATTGGAGCTTATAGTCACTTATTTAAGCTAAAGTTTTTCTCATATCAATCAGTGAGACCTTAACTGCTATGACAGTTGGAACTCCAGTTCTAACCATGTGCCAACCTTCTCACTCACACACACACACACACATGCTGATGATAATTTGTACACCTTCACTAAAAACATCTTATGACCCAACAATACTTTTCAACATTAATATCGCAAGTACAATCATATCATGAAACACTCATGAACATTTATCTAGTGAACTTTAAACCAAATAATTATCTCTCACTGAACTCTTAAATTGCAGTCAAAGGGAGGCAACTCTTGATTAATTCTACCTTTCTTACTTAAATGCATGTTTTTTTTCGCATCATTGTTTGATATTGTACATCTTGTTAATATACATATATTTTATGTGCAACAATGTCTTGTGGTTATTCTTCTTGTGTGAGTCCTGTTTTCTTATCAAAGTTAAATTAATGTGGTGAAGCATGTCACAATATCACCCTACAGGATAAAAAACAAGGGCTAATGTTATTCTTATAGGAGAAAATGGCCAATATATATCCCCCTTGCTCAGTGCAAAATTAACTCAGTTCTGTCTCAACAAAAAAGCATGATGATGATGATAACTTACACTGACAATTGTGTCTGTTAAGACAAAAGGGAAGAATAAACACAACTTATCACTGGAGTAAAAATAACTCAAGTGAAAATAAGTTATTCTATACCTCTTACTTTAACCAGTGTTTAAATGTAATAATATTAATACAGTAATTATTGTTAATATCTGTAAAGGTAAAATCTACACAGATTGGTTTCTCATAAATTTGGCATTGTATAACTGAAGAATCATTGCCTAGTCATGGGTTTTGTAGGATAAATGAATGGATAAATTGTCTATACCTGATATTTATTGTATTTTCAATTGAATGTTTTTCTTCTCCATAAAAGTCAAAAAAAATTCTATAAATGAGAAATGAACATGGGTACCTTGATATATCACTAAGCAACCTATAATCTTGGGAAAATTGAAGGAAGAGCTGAGGCTTCATTTATTTCCTCTTTTTTTTTTTTTTAAAAACATAGCCATCCGGAATTGAGGAATGTCTTTGATACTTGGAAATTGAGAGAAAGGCTTCCTCATTTTATTACAAGGTTCATTCTTTATAAAATGAGGATTGATATCAAACTTAAAAAGAAATGATTGCTTGCCAATATATAACTGCAAATACCAAATCACTCAAAAACATTGTTGCAATCATTATTCTTTTCATGATTTAATGGTTTAACCAAAGAAAAAATTTTAAAACCCCAAAAAACCCTGATTCAAAACAGAAATTTTAAGTTTCTAAACAAGTATTAAAGTAGTCTTCCTTTCTAGCATTTGATATGGTTGAAAATGGGAGTAACAGCTTTCTGCTGTGAATACCTGGATAGATACTTAAGGGAAAGTGCTTTAACCAAATGATCAATCGCCTACTTTCTTCTCAATTAGTTTATATTACCTGCCAAAGGAGGAATCATTTTTCCAATATATCTACTGATAGGACATAGTGCAGGGAGTTCTAACAGTTTTTTTCTTTTTTTTTTTTTTTTTTGCACTTCTCACCTGTGAAACTCTCTTCTGATTTTTTTGCTTCCCTGATCTTCAAAAATCTTCAAAAATTTAAATGCAATATCAATTGCAATCTGTATTCTAGAAGCCTGTTCCTTTATTGTCCTTTCCTCGATCCTCCACACTAAAGTCTTCTTATTCACTTCCATTTCCTGTAACTATGTCCTTTCTAGTGTCATTATCATCTTGCTTGGAGTAGAAAGATTACCCCCACCACAAAAAATAGTATGAGGTTTCTTATTGATAGATGTTTATGTAATGGCTCCAAAACAAAACTATTTTTTAGTCATCATAGACTCTCTTTTAATTGTCTTAGAGAACCTTCTTGGCTTTCCATCAGCATGGCTGATGCTAACCCCAGAAGTTATAACAATTATATTGAATCAGTTGGTAGGTCTGCTGTGTAGTTACCAGACATTTTTTCCTCGCTAGAATCCATCTTGCACATCTATTAATCTATCACTCATTCATGCATTGAATATTGTTGCTGCATCTGGTTTGGTGCTCCTACAATAAATACGCGTACCTTGTTTTAATGGATAAAAGAAGGGAAACATTGGTCCAATAATGCCAACTTACCGACAGTAAGTTTGATTAACTCAAGCTTTTGTACTACTGTTAAATTCACCCTTTTCCACTCTTCCTGCAGACAACATGGTTATAGAAAATGATGCATATAAAACTTCTTAAACACACTGGCATATAAAAATAACATAGTACTGTACTATACCATTTAAGCACTCTGGCGTATAAAAAAGGGGAGAACCCATGGAGCAATAAGCTACACATATGATTGAACTGATGTAAACAAAGTGATGACCTGCCATCTAGTGGTCAGCTTGTGAAGCAGTGATAAGGTGTGTAATATCAAAGTATGATTGTATCACATATTCTTGATAACATCCCAAGAAAAATCTGTAAAGTTATTAGTCCTAAGCTAGCATCTTGGCTTCAATCATTTTCCCATTATTGTAACGTAACTTACTACTTGATGCCTGTTCTATAAATATTTTCATGGGAATTGTTCTAATGAGATTTCCTCCTTGGTACCTTAACTATATGAACTTTAACATACTACTAGATTGGCAATTAGTTCTCATCATTTTACTGTTTAAATAGTTACATTTAACTGTAAGCTCTAGTGTCATAGTTTCTTTTCTTGCACTTCTTGCCTGTGGAATTCTCTTCCAATTTCTTGCCTCCCTGCCAGCTATAATCTTCAAAAATTTAGATGTAATGTCAGTTGCCATCTTCTGCCTTCCTGAACTCTATCCTGTCTCTTCACTAACATCTTCTCATTTTCCTTCACTCTCAGTAACCCCTTGTGTCTTAATGGCTTTATTGTCTTAGTTGGGGTGAAATGATTAAAGGCTACCAGACTATAAAGCCAAATCATATAATTTAATAACAGGGTACATTTTTTTTTCACACAAAAAAATGTTAATATACTTAATTTTGCTTCTCATGTTGTAATTTTGTTTGTTATAAACTATTCTGTATTATAATAGTTACTTTAGTTTATTTAATTCTGGACTACTAATAGCATGGCTGGCAAAATTGTTTATATATATTGACAGTTTCTCATGTTAGATCTGAGAATTTTGTTTCTTATAGAAAGGACAGAACAAACTAATATCATTATTTATTTAATAAAGGCTAACAAATAAATTCAGGTTTTACTGGAATATATCCAAGAAAGTACTATAACTTACTCTGAGTAACTGGACCGTGGATAAATTCTTGCAATTCAAGTTTTTTTTGCTAAGGAATGGTATCACTGCTACATGAAATTTAACTATATTCTTTTAGTCATTGAGCAATATTCTCCAGAAAAAGCAACTGAATGTACTAATTAAGTATATTAACCTTTCTTTATACAAGTACGTTTCTGATTGTGAAGCTTATGATGATATGGTATGTAGCTTGTCGAACATGAATATGAATTCTGAAAATGGGGTAGATACAACGTATGTATTAGCCACACATCAGTAAAAGACAGGGCAGAAATAGGATGTATATCTGCAGACACTAAAGCATCTGAAAGGAGTATATAATTATAGGGCTGAAAAATATGAAGAAGAGGTTATATGTTATTCTAAGTGATCTAATAACACTTTATTTATATAAAGGTTTTAAAAGTTTCAAAAGATTTCAGAAACATACTCTGCATTGTAGACAATCATCTATGTAATAGATGCGAATATCAGTGTGTCACTGAGTCACACATTTTCAACTTTACTCCTAGAAGCCATAGCCCAACATATTCTATTTTGGAATCAGTCTGACTCCACAAGCAAATTAAAACATTCTGGGCTGGATCTGGATGCACAATCCTGAAATTTTGGATTACCAAGTTTTCATTGCGGCGATTGTTTTTAGCAATTTTTTTACATGATTTTTTGTGACAAATTTTTTGTACGATAACAATTTTTATAGCTTGGAAATAAAATTGGGTATAATCAAAATTGCGAAATCTAGTTAAAGTCACTCATGAAATAAGAATAATTGTTAGTATGGAAAGTAAGGACCTACATACATCAAATTGTTTTTAAATTAACTGGCAGCAAATTAATTATCATTGAACTTTTAAAAGGTAAACTTTTAGATATTAATGAAATACAGAAATCAATTTTCAGTTCTTTCTGTAGTTTATTGTTGCCTATTGCATCTACACCTATTGTGATGAAGGCCCAACAAGAACCCTCTGCAGAAGATAGTTTAAATGCTGCCTGATAGAGTGGCTTTTAAGCTAGTTAATAATAATAATAATTATAATACTAGAGAAACATATTCAAGTAATAAGAAATCATCAGATTCTTCTGGACCTGTCCAGCTTGGGATGGTGCATGTAATCTTTTTTTGTGTTGCTTCCTGGCAGGACATACTAGTTAACCTTCTTTTTCTAAGGTTCCCACCCTCTATTTCTCTTTTCCTCAATATGTCCTGTGAGTGTTAAGTTTCCCAAGCCCTCCTTCCTTATTATGTCCAAGCAATTTCAGCTATCTTTTCCTGATTTTGAGTATGTGTTCTTTCTGTTGGTCATTTTCTTTAAGATTTCCTCGTTGCTTATTTGCTCTGTTCATGGAATTCTCAGTATCCTTCTGTAGAACCACATTTCTGCTGCCTCTAGGTTTTTCTTCATCTCTGAGGAAATTGTCCAGCATTCATGGCCATATAAGAAGATAGATATTAAATAGCAATCCACAACTTTTTTCATTGATTCTAAATTAAATTTCTCCATTTTTCAACACCTTGCTCAGCTTTTGGAATCCTTCTTTTTCTAGTCTAACATGTGTTCAGATCTAACTGTCACATTTTTCTTCATCTATTAAAATGCTTCCCAGATAATTAAACTTCTGCACCTGCCTAACTCACATCTTAGAAATGATCTTGGGATGAATACCTGATCAAATGTCATTGTTATATCAACCCAACATTAATGAGTTCAAGGAAATCTATAGAAAATATAATTCTTATCTATTGATCAAGCAAGATAAAAATGAACTGGCTTAGATGGTTCTTATATGATTTATTAGCAGGTTGCTCAGCAATTGGTAATGATATTGTAGATAGATATGAACTGAGAAACAATGTTTTTTATTATATATCTTAAAATAGAAAGTAATGTAGCGATTACTTAGAGAATAGAATGATTGTTTTATATTGATCTTCTCAGCAGGTGGCAACATGGAAATAATGAAATTTAGCAGTTTTGAAACATGGACTTTCACAAAATTTGAACCCTGTCAGCTGTTGTCAGAGGAAAAATTTGATGTATTCATCTAATATTATTAACAGATTTTTTTCTAGTTGTATATTTAGCTGACATAAATATGATATCTCTTGACATTTCATAAATGATAAATGAATTACAAATATACTCATGATATCAAGCAAATAATATATTTTCTTTTGTGTGAAATGTAGTCAAGCAAAAATTACAGCATATTTGCCATTTTTATTGGATTTTTTATTAGTGAATCCAAACTCAAGTTTTTATTTTACAAGAAGAATCATAGTTTTTAGTGTTTAATTTTTAATTAGCAATATTTCATTGCTACAGACTGGTCATTTTCAGCTCCCTGCCATTGATGAGAATGATTTCAGATTTTATGATTTATTTCTCTGAAAAAAGACATTCTTGCCTTCATCCAGATCCCATTTACCAGAAAATGATGTCAGGCAACATTGCTGACTCATTTAATAAAAAAAAAAATCTTATTGAAATAAGAAAGCATATCATGAGATATTAACTGAAAAATTTATTTTTCTCAACATTTTATATCCAAACAATTTTAGCTTTATTATAAAAATTATCATTTAAATGAAAATAAATACATATCTGAAATTATGGAAATGAAAATTTCCATAAAGCAAAAGTTTTTCATGATGGTCAATTGCATACAAAAGTTTTTGTTTAATTACAAAACTTGGCAAATGTCATCTCTATCTATAAAAGGCAAGATGTGTGTGTGTGTGTGTATGTATGTATGTATGTGTAACAAATGTACGGCTGCAATTTTCGACGGATTTGCACCAAAATTTACATGCTTCAATTTAGTGGGAAGGCCAAAACCAACTTTGCATTTGCCAACTCCCATGGATAGTGGAAATAATCGATTTTTTCATGCTTCTACGGCAGTTTTCATGTAGTTTGCGGCCATTTTCTACTGGCCAGCATGAGAGCCAACAGCTGACTGACACGAATGTTAACTAGCATGCTACCATGCAAAAAAAAAATCGATAGCTGCATTCGTCACAAGTGGGAAAAATTTAAATCTGCATGGCACTTTACTCCAATTGGCTCATTCGCTTGCTTATACTCAACGTTGAGAAAGGCATCTCCATGCCTATCTCTATCTATAAAAGGCAGGATGTGTGTGTGTGTGTGTGTGTGTGTGTAACGAATGCACGGCCACAATTTTCGATGGATTTGCACCAAAATTTACATGCACATGCAACAAGTTAGAGGAAAGGCCAAGACTGACTTTGCATTTCCCAACTCCCATCGATAGTGGAAATAATCGATTTTTTTCATGCTTCTACAGCAGTTTTCATGTAGTTTACGGCCATTTTCTACTGGCCAGAGTGAGAGCCTATAACTGGCTGCCATGAATAGGCAGGAAGATTCTATTGGTCAATGTGAGAGCCAACAGCTGACTGACAAGAATGTTAACTAGCATGCTAGCAAGCAAAAAAAAATCAATAGCTGCATTCATCACAAGTGGGAAAAATTTAAATCTGCATGGCACTTTACTCCAATTGGCTCATTCGCTTGCTTAAACTCAACGTTGATTCTGATTCTGCAGAACTTGGTTGGGTATGAAAAAGTATTTGTTGTTAACATTCTTTTTTCATTTGGTTTTTCCAGTTATGAGTCCTTTTTTAAAGCTGATCGTTTTGTGTTCATTTTGTTTAGTTCTTTTTTGTAACAGATTTAATGTTTAGTATAGAGCTTAGAAAAAATTTGCAGTGTGAGATAGGCAAGAAGTAAGGGATGTAGCAACATCAGCACAGCAAAGGGCACTCCTTTAAAGGCAAGGAAGGGCAAAAATATTTTAAGTCAAGTGATAGCGATTGCTGTATGAGTCGTACAATTTTTAAATCAAGCATGGTCAACGCTGGGCCATGATTCTAGTCTTCATAAAAGTTTGTTTAGTGATAAGATTGTTATGCCACAATCTTAACACACCATGAAATACTGCCAGTCATATGCCCTTTTTAATCATTGAAATTTTTCATTGTTTTGTGATTATGTCAGACTTTGATAGGACCACCATCATATATATCTTAAAGATTGGTAGTATATTTTATGGGCTGCCTTTGCTGTCTTCTCATTCAAAAATGTTTAAACTATTAATTATATACTCCAGCAGTCGAGTAATTTTCTGACTCATTGGTGTCTATAATCCACAAAAACAGAGAAAAATGGAAGGTTTTCTTCATTAAAGGTGGATGTGCAGGTAATCTAATTGATAGTGGCTTGAAATGAAAAATTGGCAAGCCAAGTTTGAATTACATTCACTTATGCCTTGGGAAAGGTATGTAGCTATTTCCTCCCCCCAGCTATGGGTCCAATATTAGGCTTGTATCTGGAAAAATCATTGTTATTCTCAAAAAATTGTTAATATAATATTTCCACATAAAAAAAATCTTACAATCCTAAATATGTTTCAGCTTTAAATAACCAACAAAAGGTTGATAAGCCATAAAAAAACAAATCAATCAATCGTCGTCATATTAGGAATTCACAAAAGCAAAATCAGGTTCTCTTTTGACTGATAGCTATAATATACAAGTAGAGAAGGTGGGTGAAGGTACCATAAGAGTCTATAGTTTTTTTTTTTTTATTTTGATTTCATATCTGGATTCAGGTTATCAGATTCAAGGCAGGCATAATCACATGGCAAAAAGCAGAAGAGATTTATTTTGGAATCCTGGTATGGTCTTCAGTTCTGATAAAATACCATTGCTTAGAATTTGAATAAATCTTTCTATTTTTGTGTAGCTACTCAATTCATTTTCTATCCATATGCAGGCAGTTTATGTGGTAAAAAGTTTCATTTTGTAAAGTAATATCACAGAGCCAAAAATATCAGCTTCACTCCTGGCCCCAACTCTTGCTACCTCAGAAAATTTACCTCCTTTAACTAATTGGTTTAAATGATAAAAGGGTCAAAATCCATATAGAATAATCCATGTAGAATAACAATACAATAAACAGCACTTACCGGTGTAAAAGTCCCAGCTTGCATCCAGCTGGCATCCATCTGGCAGACAAAAATAAAGCAGGTTGTAACTCAATACAAACCCTGCAAACTAACTGATGAATCAAGCTGGTATTTATATAGAAATACCACCACTCATGTACCAGCAGCCAATCACAGCCCAAGCAATGGACTATTCACTTAGCTTGCTTCACAACTGAGTGTTTATCTCAACCATGTGATTTCTCTACATGGTGCTGTGAACAGGATCTATGACACCTGAAGATTGGGAACTCTTTTTCATTGAAGCAGGCCTATCCACTGACTCGGCCAAAACTCATGCAACAAGGTTTGCAGACGAGAAGCTGACAATCGAGAGCCTTCAAATGCTGGATCGATCTATGCTTAGGGAGCTTGGAGTCACATTAATGGGAGAAGCCCTATGTATCATCAAGCAGTCTAAGAAAGCCACCACCCAGACAACCCACATTCAGGCATTGCAGCCAAGCCTCTCCATCTCAATCTCGAGATGACACCACAGCAATTCAGGAAGTTCCGAATTGACTGGGATATCTTTACCAAGATGACAAATATGCCAAGCTCCCAAGCTAATATTCACTTATACAATTGTGCTGATGAGACTGTGCAAAATGCCATAATCCACACACCCCGACTTCTTTACCACTGATCCAGATAAGCTACTTGACATGGTAGAAGTGTTGGTCACCCAGAGGTCAAGTCCTATTGTCCATCGCCTTGCTTTTGCCTCCATGTCTCAGGATGTGGATGAGCCAATACAAAGTTACCTTGTCTGCCTCAGAGCTGTAACTGTTGATTGCAACTTTACCTGCCCCTCGTGTGAGCATGACCTGTCTGATATATACATCAAGGACCAGATCATCCGTGGAATAGCAAATGACAGACTCCAGGCTGACCTACTGGCCAAAGCTGGGGCACTTAAATCCCTTGAGCAAAATATCTGTCATGCTGAGGCATTTGAATCAGCATTGTGAGACCAAACCTCAATGGCTGGCGCTTCAGATACAGCCGCTGCTCGGTTATCAACATACCGCAAACAGAAGGGTACGCCACAAGCCAACGAGGGGATCCGTACCAGCACCTATTGCAACTGCAATGTTAAACCAAACCACCAGACTTGCTTAGGTTGTGGCAGCCACCAGCATGGCACCTCAGAAATTTTGTTTATTGGCCCGGGATGAATGTTTCAATACGTAACATTAGAGCAGGTTGTATGTTCTGCTCAAAAATTGCCCTGAGTCAACCAAAAGAGCCAATCAATTTGACACCATCTCCTGATTGGCCATTTCAGAAAATCGTCATGGATATCTTCCATGTTGGAAACCATGGTTACTTAGCATGTGCTGACAGGTTAACAGGCTGGCTGAATCTATACCACTTGAGCCACGGAGAAGCTAATGCATCAAGGATTATTTCAATTTGCCAAGACATATTTCAAGCCTACGGCGCTCCCGAGGAACTCAGCACTGATGGTGGGCCACCCTTCACATCCCTTACGTTCAAGTAATTTTTACAAGACTGGGCTGTTAAACACAGGTTATCATCTGCTGGTTACCCACAATCCAATGGTCGAGCAGAGCTTGCTCTCAAAACGGCCAAGAGAATCGTAAATGGCAACACAGGAGCCCAAGGATCATTGGACAATAATCGTGCAGCAAGAGCCATCCTCCAATACAGGAATACGCCCATTCAAAACAATGGGCTATCCCCTGCTCAACTACTACTCCACTGCCGACTACGTGACTACATACCATCCCACCCCACACTCAATAAGCCACACACGAATTGGATAATTGCTGCCCAAAATTGCGAGATAAGTCTGTCCCGGCAGAACGCTCATCTCATACAGCGATACAATAGAACAGCACACACATTAAACCCCCTTCATAGAGGACAAATAGTGGCACTACAACAGCCGTCAACTTGCCAATGAGACACAACAGGTCAGATCATTGAAACCCTCCCCAACCACCAATACCGTATCAGAGTTGACGAATCAGGTAGAATTATCTTACGAAATCGCCGATTCCTCAGGAAACTGGATACACCAACAATTCCAGTTCCAAGACCTAGTGCCTTACCCGAGACCCCTACACCAGTGCCACAAACATTAAACGCTGGAATAACATCAAACACTGCTCAGCCGTCTACAATAACAAGGACAAAACCCCCTCAGGCATTGTCAGAACTACTTCTACACAACCAGCCAGGTTTAAAGGAACTTATCCCTCCCCAAAGGCCACTACCCACACGCGATGGGGGGGAAGGGAGATGTAGAATAACAATACAATAAACAGCACTTACCAGCGTAAAGGTCCCAGCTAGCGTCCAGCTGGCAGACAAAAATAAAGCAGATTGTAACTCAATACAAACCCTGCAAACTAATTGATGAATCAAGCTGGTATTTATATAGAAATACCTCCACTCAGGTACCAGCAGCCAATCACAGCCCAAGCAATGGACTATACACTTAGCTTGCTCCACAACTGAGTGTTTATCTCAACCACATGATTTCTCTACAATAGACCTGAGTAATACTGATCCTTTGCTTATAGGCTACATTTGTACACATATCCAGATTCTAATACTCTGTTTATGGTATCAATTTCATTCATCCATTGGTAAATGTAGAGCAGAAGAGATATCAATAAGAGAATGTCATCCTCAGATAGAACTTTATAAAGTGACACCAGAGAAACTATGCACATTTTGGTTATAAGTAACTTTCATTAAATATGTGTGAATTGGCTAACTTTTCTGTTTTCCCTCCTTGAAATTTTGCTCATCTATGACTATTGATTTTAGCTTAGTAGTCAGTTAAGAGTGATTGATTTGTTTTTTATGATTTATCAACCCTTTGCAGGTTATTTAAAGCCAGAAAATATTTTTTCTAGATTGTAAGAATTTTTCAGAGATAATAATGATTTACTGATACATGTCCTACTAATTAACCCATAGCAGGGGAACAAGCAATAGAATCCTACCTTTCATAAGAGTATTTGTGCAAGGGTGAATATAACAAGCCTGGCCAAAAATGGAATTCCCAAGCAGGTACTGACAAAGCTCAACATTGCTTAACTTTGGTTATTGTATGAGAACCAATGTTCCAATATAATATAGCCATAAGCCATCAATTCTGATGATGATCCTTAGCAGAGCGCACATATACATTAATCTTTGGCAGAGTTCACAGATTCACTTATAAGTGGCAACATTTACAGATACACTGATCCATGGCAGAAAGCACATGTACACTAATCCTGACAAAGATGTGTACCCTCTGCCAAGGATCAATGTACATGTGCACTCTACCAAGAATGAGAGTATATGTGCACTCTGCCAAGGATCATAGTATATACAGATGTTGCCAAGATCAGTGAATCTATGGACTCTGCCAAAACTTAGAGTACATGGCACTCTGCCAAGGATCAGAACATATATATATATATATATATATATATATATATATATATTCTGCCATGGATCAGTGTATCTGCAGAAATTACGAAAAATAAGTAAATCTCTGCATTCTGCCAAGGATCAGAGTATAAGTACACTCTGTAACGGATCAGATTATATGTGCACTCTGCCAAAGATCAGCGTATATGTGCACTTTGCCAAGGGTTAGTGTATCTGTTCAATTTCCTTGATATCTGTGCATTCTGCATATATATTTTCCAATATATCACTTTCTTGCAATTCTGCCTTGTAGCTCACTGTACATGTTAAAGCCTTCAGGCTGTGATCAAAGGGTGTGTCATATACACTCTTCTCTGTTGTTTCTGCTTTTAAGCAGTTCATGGGAAAAGCAATGAGAGAATGCCCTAGTCTCAGTGATGTGACAATAACTCCCCATCTCACGATTGGAATAATATGTTACCTGTGTGAATGTGGTCATGGGGAATATATAATTTTTATCAGTGGCTCTTATGTATGCATACTAGCACCCCACATTAAATTCACATTGTGTCACATTTTGTTAGTGGGCTGGTAGTTAAATACAGGTTTAGATCGTAGTACCTTGCACACTGTAGAAAGCTACACACACACACATATATATATATATATATATATATATATATATATATATATAAAATGCTGAAACCCTTGATGAATAGACCAAACTGTGGTCTAATTTAAGTGTATTAAATTACAGGAGGGAGAAAGAAGAGATGAAATCTTTGACTGTTTTGACATCCAAACTATTAGGTTGGTGCAAAAATAATGTCGTTTTCTCAGATATGTTACTATGTGAGAAAATGACATTATTTTTGCATAGTTAACATACAAAATTTAAATTCTTCCTCCCCCTCACTGATTCTCTGTTTTTATAGCAGTGGGCAGATACCATTCTATTGACAAGGAAGATTACCATAAATTACTCCATATCCACCATTTTAAAAAAAAAAAGTCTTTTCAATATGAAAGTCTGTCAGGAAGTTGGACCTTGTGACCATATCTAGTGTAAACTGATGGGCTGCTACTATTGGCAACCAGCTTTTCAATTTCATTTATTTGGGTTTCGTGAGTATCTACTGACAATTCACCTGGACTAGGTTTCTCTGAGTAACTGACATTCGAAACAGGCCTTGATTGATGCTGCAGTGTGTTGGAAGTTTGTGGGTTGGTAACTTTTGTTGATGCAGGCTGTTCATTTCTTCACCTTAGGTGAAAGGTATTTCATCATTGAATTCCACTCTCTGTCTTAATTAGAACAGACTTTGGTGAAGCAGATTTTAGAATGACTGCTGGTGAAGTTTTTGATATTTTAACCCACACAGGTTGCTCTTCAGTTAGATTAGGGTGGGACCTTTGTTTGATGTCTTAGATTGAAATTTCTCTTTTGTCTAGCTTTAATGTTGTTATCAATTTTCTTGAAATTTTTGTAAGATTTCTGCTTAGACAAATCTTTGGAGAACAAACTGAGAATTGCTGAGATCCAAGTACATAGATTCCTATTCATTAACAATTCTGCTGAACTGAAACCATGTTTCAAGGGAGGGAGTCCTGTAATTCAGAAGTGCTATGTATGGATTACTTGCTTTTTTAACAAGTTCTTCTCCATTTAAACAGCTTGTTCAGTTTCTCCATTTCCTTGTGGATAATGCGGGCTACTTGTGATGTGTCTGAAAACATAAACTTTTGAGAAATTTAAAAATTTATTTGAGCTGAACTAATTATGCAATACTACTAATTCTGGGATACCTTGTCTTGCAAATATTGATTTGCAGTGTTCAACCATTTTGACAGAGGTGAGATCTCTACACATCTGGAGAAGTAGTCAACAATTAAAAAATACTGATGTCCCTTCAGTTCAAATAAATCCATAGTGGCTTTTTGCCATGGGTAGTCTGATAACTTTGTGGGTTGGAGTGGCTCTGGTGGATAGCTTCTATCATTTTCACACTTTTCTACCTTCTTTACTATTTACTTTGATAGGCCAAGCTACCATACTGTATCTCTCGCTAATGGTTGACATTTAACAATACCCTGATGTCCTTCATATAAATGGTCTAATACTTCTTTTTGTAAATCTACTAAAATGATGAGTCTGGTCTGGTAAAACAAAAATTCTTGTTGAACTTGGCATACAAACGAATATAATTTCAATTCAAGATCTTTCCTGACTAACATTGGCCAGTGGTCTACTTTACAAAAATTTATGACCTGATTACAGATTAAATTTATGACCTGATTACAGATTAAATTTATGACCTGATTACAGATACCATCTGATAACTGCTTTATTCTAATTTCTTCCAGAAACTGATCACTTATCGAAATATTAGCAATTAGGGAATTAACAAATGAGTTTGCTCAAGATTCGTTTTGTATATCCTGACTAGTTAGACCACAAGTAGGAGCCTGAGATAGTGTCAGCTGTTACTAGTTCTTTTACCAGTATGTAAATGATATTGTAGGAAAACTTCATGAGTCTTTTTCGAAACCGCTGGATCCTAAGTATCAATTCATCAAGATGCTTAGTATTTAGAAGTATCAGCAATGGTTGATGGTCTGTTTCTATAATAAATTTTGGTAACAAATAGGAAATCTGCAAATGTCTTGTAGCATCAGCTAAAGCCTTTTTTTTGAGTTGACCATATCTTGATGCAAAAACATGAGTCCCGATTCATTCCCTCATTTCTGCAGAAGAATCCCACCTAAGCTGTATGAAGATGAATCTACTGAGACCTTCGTTGGATTATTGGCATAATAATTGGTTAGAATTTGTGTCGACCTCAACATCTTTTTCAGAGTTTGGAATGCAAATTCTTGTGGATCTTCCCAAGTCCAAGTGTTTTCTTTCTTCAGTAAATTTCTGAGAAGTTTAGTAACATTAGCTAAATTCTTAGTAAATTTTCCTACGTAGTTTATTATACCTAGTAGTCATTGTAATTTGGATACATCCTTTGGCTGATATAAGTCTATTATTGCTTGGATTTTCTCTTGGTCAATTTGAATGCCATCTTTCATAATTATATGTCCAATAAACTTTATGCTACTGATCGTAGATACATTTTTCATTTCATATGACTCCAGTCACCTTTAATTTTTAAAGAACTAGTTTAATCTGCTACCGTGTTCCTGTTGGTGCTTTCTACTCGTAAGTATATTGTCAATATTACATATAACTCGGGGTATACCTGACACAATGTGAGTCATATTACAGTAGAATGCCCCTGGGCCAATAATATTAAAAAGGGCATAAAACAAAATCTAGTGTGAAAAATGTTGTTACTTCTTGTGAATCTTTGTGGAGTTTTATTTCATGAAAACCACTGTTGCAGTCTAATTTACTGAAAATTGTAGCTCCATCCATCTGTACCAATAGTTGGTCTACAGTGGCTCGAGGAAAATTTTTCGTTTCACATTATCATTAAACTTGGTAAAGTCGGCACACAGTCAAACCTTTCCATTTTTCTTTAGCAGATCAAATATTGGGGTGCATTTTGTGGGACGTATATTTTCTTTTTCTAAACACTGTAAATCTTCTTGTATGTTTTTCTTCATAGGAAGTGTTAAGTGTTGAGGAGTTGCTGTAGATAAATAAAATATACTTTTATATATTCTGGAGTCTAGCAATGCTTGTGAAAAGTTCTGGAAATTCTTTTCTGCATATGTTGTCATCACTTTTTATAGAATTCACCTTCCTCAGTAGGTTAAGAGCTTTTATTATTGGTCCACCTAGTAATGGTTCACTCATATTTTCAATAAAAAACAAATCCTGTTTTGACTTTACTTTTAGAGTTGTGAATAAAGCCTCTACATGACAGATAACTTTTATCTGGTGGTAACATGGTCTAGACAGTTGTTTGAATAATTGAGGAGATTTTTTTTTCTAAAATAACTACTGGGGACTACCATTACATCTGCTCCAATAGCCAATTTGAGATGAATTACTTTACTACATAGTTTTGTAGTAACTTTCAGCTTGTCAAGCTTCTTCTGTGACTGCATTAGTTCTATCGTTAGTAGTAATAGACCCAATGACGTAGTGTGGTTCTTCCTCCCTTATTTCTTGAATTTTAGACTTGCCAGCCCTATACATTTTTCTATAATGTCCTTTCCTTGAACACTTCCAGCAAATTGCATTTTTGGCTAGACAGTCATTTTGAATCTGAGATGGAATATTGCTGCAGCGTATGCATATATTTGCACTGCTTTTATGGCATACTGTATCTTGAGGTGTCTTTTTATATTTCCTTGGTGTTATTCTGCTAACGTTTGTTCGGTTGCATTTGTGCCTAAAGAAACATTTTGAGTTGCTTGGAAGTTCCATAAGTTCTTCCTATGTCTATACATTTGTCTACGGTAATACTCTTATCCTTTAAAAACTTTTCTGTGACTGTATCATCTTTAACCCCTACAACTATTTGGTTTTGAATCAGTTTGTCTTGTATTTTCCCAAAATTGCAGCCTTTTTCTAACTGTCAGAGCGCAGTAACATATGCCTCGATACTCTCTGAAGATAAAAAGGAATTAACTAAAATTGAGATATCCAAAAAATGCATGGCATGTGGAATTAAAACAATCTACCCCCATGGACTAAATAAAGGGTTTGGTTAAAAAATTCCACCATATGTCACCTGAAGAAGGCCGGAGCATACAATGGCCAAAACATTGTGAAAATGGCAATAAAGATGAGGACAACAGTCTGAACAATGTAAATAGTGTAAATAGATGTCTAGAATTTGAACATGGTTTTTGTGATACCATTTTTTTTACTAATAACCATTACATCACCTCAGACATCCACTTACAGATATATAGATAATTGCATACATGGTTATAAATCACCTGAGATATTCACTTACACATACATGAACACACATATACATGCATATTTATCATCTGTGAAGTCTCCTTATATATAGACACACATATATATGCTTACACATCACTGCAAGACACGTTTGAATCTGTGTTTGCACTGGCAGTAAGTCTTTTTCTTCTAGCATTGCAAAAAATGCATGCAACCCTGGGTCTCTTTACCCTCTGTGGTAGTTCACTACAATTAGCAAGAGGCTAACAATGTTTTATGTTGGAAAAGAGTTGTAGTGTGTAAAATAATTTATCACTCATAAGGCCATGATGACTCTTACAAACTTTGTCAAAGCTGGAAAATGAGGATTCAGCAGCTCTGGTCCAGATATGGCAGCAGTACTCCATTTTGGTCTGAATTGGCTCTTGTAAAGATAGGGCAAGGCAGAAAGAGTTAGATACTTCCTGAAGTGGTGCAATGAACTGACCATTATTCCAACATTTTTAGTGATAGATTCTATATACAAGTTTTACTATGCTCATGCTCTAACTCTTCAGACACACAGCCAACACCCTCTTATTCTTTATTTGAACCAATTCAAAACAAATTTCTTTAGGGGCATTTATTAGAAATTTATAAAACTTGAATATTTTTGGAAAAGTTTTATATGTCATCAAATAAAATAATTTCAAACAGTGTACATTATCGTTTTATCATTATTCAATTGGCTTTGAGGGCTTTATTGTTAATTTCATCAAAGAGCTTATTGAATAATATCGGGATTATAACCTTTAAAAGAGAAATGAGAAGGGGAAATATTTTAAATTAAAACCATATTTTGCAAAGAGAATTTTTTTTCTTTATCATTTTTTTAAAGCAGTTATTTAATGTAGACATTTAAAATGTGGAGTGCTGGTTAAAAAAAAAAAAATTTACTTAAAGTAAAAAATGTGTCTCTTACTATCATAGAAAAATAAGTACTCAAGTCAAGAATTTTAACAAAATCTTCTACAACTGGATTTCTATACACAATTGAACTTCTTTAATTTAATGTAGACTTTTCAACTGTAAAATGAAGGACAGAAAAAAGAAAATTTGCCTATGGTAAAAAATACATTTTTACTATTATAGAAAATAAGAATTTTAACAAAATCTCAAATCTTCCACAACTAGAGTTCCATAAACAACTGTACCCTGAATTCTACCTTAATTTTTACCCATGAGCAAACTATGAGTTTTTCCAGTGAATGTTTTAGATTTAGATAAATAAAAAAAAAATCTGAAAACTCATTATTCAATTGTTCTGTGTTGTTAGTACCAAAAGTGAGCTTTTATGTTTGATAGTGTCTACACAAATATTCTATAAGGAAAATATTCAAATCTGCCTCAGAATAAAAAGCATAGATGACATCAGCAGACAAGGTATAACCAAAGCAAGAAAACTAATTTCTTTTTATAACTCAATTTCCAGATAATCAATTTACTTATCTTATGGGTTTGCTGCATTCTATTTTTTCTTTGTTATTATTCATAAAATAATTTTATTGTGATATTTCTTTTTATTCCTACAAAGATGTCTGGACCAGTTTTTCTTTTCTTTTTTTTAAATTTTTTTATTTGTCGGAAAAGTGTATAGATATCCCAGCATGCTAAGAGATATGAATGCTGTACATTCAAGAGTTGTCTCTCTTGTTTTTCTATGCATAATTGCTTTTTCACAAGTAATCTCAACAGTTCATCTATTTTAAAAGTTACTTTTACTTATATTTAATATATTCCATGTAATAATGAATTTATAGGCGTATGCTATATTTATGACTTGATATTAATCTAGCTTTATATTATACACATTTCTCCAAATTTCATATGAAACAGTTTTAAAAAGATGTTTTATTTTAGAAAAACAGAAAACAAATATCTATAATGATACTTAAATTACATTTACATGATGATGTGCATGTACTGCAGCAGTTACTGACATGAAAAGTAAGACTGGTGTGTCATGTTCAAATTCCAGTCAAGGCAGTTGCATTCACTTTCTAAGTGCATTTGTGTTTCACGCGAATGCACTTGGAAAGGTATGAATCCATCTCTTTCCCTGCCTACAAGCTAGAGGTTACTATCAGGACAGATATGGACTCTGTTGATTACTAGCCTAGGAAAAGGAAAAATCTGAACACAAAACTCACTGGGCAAGTAACTT
This sequence comes from Acanthosepion lycidas, assembly GCA_963932145.1. Taxonomy (NCBI): domain Eukaryota; kingdom Metazoa; phylum Mollusca; class Cephalopoda; order Sepiida; family Sepiidae; genus Acanthosepion; species Acanthosepion lycidas. The sequence continues at coordinate 20,909,955 of OZ010577.1, forward strand.
CATCCTGTAAAAACCCTGCTTGGCATTAAACCATAGAATCACCCCCAAGTGAAGTGAGACTGTACTGCTCTCTTTCACAGGGGTGTATCTACAGGATTAATCTTTATAACATAGCACATATTTACATGTCAGTTACTAGGCACAGGTTAGTATGGCAAAAGGACAAGTGATAGGAAATGGTGGGAGGTAGGGAAAAACAGTATTCTGTCAATCTTCTAATTTTCTTTTTCTTTCTACAAATCTTCAGACCCACTGAAGAATTGCAAAACTATGAGTGGCAAATTCCAATTCCAGTCAGCATTGTTATATTCACTTACAAGCAAATACCATTGGGAAAGGTATAAATACCCTATGGATTAATTAATATGACTGATATCAGTAAATTATTATTATCTCTAAAAAATTCTTATAATCTAAAAATATTTTAGGGCTTTAAATAACCTAGGAAGAGGTTGATAATCCATTCAAAACAAGTCAATCAATCAATAAATCTGATATGTCCTGGAAAGGGATATATTTGTTCAAAGTAGCAAAGTGGTTATTGACTACTGTAACTGTGTAGGACAATCTAGCAGAGCCATAATGGACTGGTCCTCATCATAGTCGTAGGCAATAGGCGAAGACTATAGGCGTCGTCTAATAGGCGTCCACATCAGTCTGTATTTATGGCTGACACCAGCCAATCATATTACTATGAGGGGGAACCCAGGTGTATGCATATTAATTACATCAAAATTATAATAATGTTTTCTTCTGTTCACATTCTTTCACACTCAGTAACTTTTTGCATTTTAATGGCTTTATTGCCTTGCTTGAGGGTGAAATATTTAAAAAGAAAAAGTGATATTAACCGGTTGTGGCTTGAAAATCTACATTGATTTAGAATTTACTATATATATCTACTATGGATGGGAAATGTGTAACACAGAGCCACAAGACAGATCAACAAACTCTATCATTTACAAGGTTTAGCATAGTGTGGCACAAAGTTTAAATGGCAGTAAATGGACTCAAAAATTTTGCTACAAAAATTGTGTTACAAAAATTTTGTCACAAAAACTGTGCTACAAAAATTTTGCTACAAAAATTGTCTTCTAATTTGGAAGGGCCTGTTTGTCTTGAAAATCAGCATTTGTTTTCCTGGTTGTGTGAAACTGATCCAAATAATCTCTTTCCAACTGACAAAGTCTCTCTGTACAAGAAGCACCACATTCTAGAACAAACTGTCTATACTTTCTCACATCAGGATCTTCATGCCCAGCTGATCTTTTTTTTTTTTTTAAGCATTTCACCCTAAGCAAGGAGGGAAGCCACTAGGATGCAAGGGGTTACAGAAGATTTGGAGCAAGATCAGATAGGAGTGATAGAGGAAAGGATGATATTGGGGCACACCCACCTTCTCATTAGAATGGACTGATCTCTCTACTACTAATAGGACAGTTCTATAGAGTTCTGGAAGGGATCAGGTGACCATCACACTTCCGTCTCTCTACCGGAAGATACCGTTGGAGTTTATACTCTTTCTGATTGTTACTGACTAACCTGCGTTCATTTGACTACTAATCTCTCTGTTGTAAATACTTCTTTGAATATACCAGTATTTTTCCCTATGTATGTGTTTGTCCTTATTTCAATACACGCACGCGGAAACACGCAACATCTCAACAGATGAGGAGAAGGATAGTGGATAGATCAAGGCAACTGGAGATGTCCATTGACATTACATTTGAATAGTTGGAGATTATAGCTCTCAGGGAAACTGGAATAGGGAAGGGAGTTCCACAGGCGAGAGGTGCGAGACATGAAGCTATTGGAGTAGAAGAAATGGCTACATTTAGTAGTTTTGACAGTGAAAGGGTGAGAGCGGGATGCCAGCCTCGTAGGGCGCTTGAATTCATGAAGTCTGGGAACCAGCGAATGCATCTCCTCAGAGCAATTATCATGAAAATATCTGTAAAAAAGACAGAGAGAGGCAACGGCACGTCTGTGAGAGAGTGACTGTAGACAAGATGCCAGAACAGGGCCAATTATATTGCATATCCGCCTCTGGAACTTATCAAGAACCCCGAGGCAAACAGAAGGGGCACCAGACCATATATGGCAGCAATACTCCATGCAAGGGCAAATTGTTGATTTGTAGATCTGGAGGATCAATTCCAGGGGTAAAAATTTCCTAGCATGGCACAGGGAGCCAACTTTCCTTGTGGTGGAGAAAGCAATTGACTCAATGTATTTGTTCCATCTCAGGTCAGCAGACAAGGTGAGACTGAGCAGCCGCAGAGAGGTGCTCTCGAGAAGTTGAGCATCAGACATTCTAATGGAGGGCAGGAAAGGATCTCTGTGGTGATTCATAGAGAGCAGTTTTGTTTTTGAGGCATTAAAGTTGACTAGCCAATTCTTGCCCCAGTTCACAACCGATTAGAGGTCTTTTTCAAGACGCACAACCTGGTTAGTTTTGTAAGTGACACTAGATCTATTTTTGAGGCAGGAGTAAATTGTGGTATCATCCACGTAGATGCCAACTTGGGAATTTATGGCGTCAGGAAGGTCCTTTATGTAGATAAGGAATAGAGTGGGGCCTAGGATGGAGCCTTGAGGAACACCTGCGTTTGTAGGATAGGAACTGGAGGAGAATCCGTTGAGAACAACCTTCAATTCACAGTTTGACAGGAATGATTGTATTAGGTCAAACAATCGACCCGTAATGCCATAACCCTGGAGCTTGTGAAGAAGGCTGGCATGCCAAACCCTATCAAATGCTTTGGAGATGTCTTTGCATGCGTTCACCCACTCTCATGAATTCTACTAGCTCTGAGACTCTGTCTTTCTTAAATTAAGGTATCAGGGTGGCCATATCTTTTTTTCCTTTCCTTCAATCATTTTACATGTCAGGCATATACATGCTCGCTTTGCCATGCAAGGTAAGTCATCTTCTCTTCTACAATCCTCTCTGATCTCCAGATCAGATAAATAGCACAGAGATGGTAGTCACCTTCGTCAAGTGCTTCTACATAAAAGGTGGATGGGTTCTGCCTGTTTCTTCTATAATTGCGCCCACTTGGTCTCTTTTGTTATTGGCATCATCATTGTTTTCTTCAGCATCCATTTCTGCTGGTTCCACAGATGAATAATCTAGCCCTGCACTGAAAAACAGTGGTGAATCCGAGTCACTTTCAGATGATTTATCACTGCAGTCATCTTCCAACAATTCAGATCTCTGATGTGGGCGGAGGTCTCTGATATGGTGTGGCATTCCATTGATGAGAACTGAATGCGGGCTGTAGACCCGTGTTACTGTTCCTTTTATGAATTGCATTGAACATCAACCATGTGGCGTCTTTACCCATACCACATCTCCTGCTCTGTAGACTCCAGGATGTGTGTATTCAAATGGTGGTGCAACGTTGACAACCTTTATGCAGGCTTGATAGTTTGTATATAGTGTTAGCTGGCACCGATGAAGCCATTTGAAATCCTATTTGTATTTCTCAAGTCTTGAGCATCAGTATTGACAGGAATTGCCTCTTTAAATCATGAACCTAATCTTCTACTTAACCTGGACTTTGTTTTCTTAGCCTTATCTCTCTCAAATACATAAACTATTATACCATTGTAGAAAGTATACTTTAGTCAGACACAAGAACAAATATTGGGAAATTGGGAAGATTATGATGCATCAAGTTTTCTTTGATCAACCTATGACATATCAAGATTTATTGATTATTGAGTTAGAGTAAAATTTATTGGCTAAATCTAACGGAAGAAACATTGAAATTACATTTCTATTCTGATTATTCCCAAGCATAAAACATTGTGTTAAGGATGAGAGTCATAAAAGTTTTAGATAAAACTGTTCTGTTGTATGAATTAAACACTCAAAATGGTTGGAAAAGAATCATTGTATGTACTGATGTTAGTAATCATAGACAATAAACATTCATTTAATTCTTAAATTCAAACCAAATAAATTGAACGCAAATAGAGTATTGAAAATTTATTGCCACCCCACCTCAAATTCCAAAATCTGATCAAAATGACCAAATGTTGAAATTTGTTTTTGAAATGACCTTTTGGTTGAGCTGAGAACTTATCATAGCAGCAAGCATCTCATATGTACTCATTTATCACCATCTAATAATCTTCAATATTCAAGTGAAAATAAATTTTAAAACATTCCCAAAGTTTATTGGAAGTAAAGCAAAAATGTATTACTGCTTTTTAATCTTGTTTCCTGCAATAAAAGGTCAATAAAAAATTGTGAAAGAATTTTAACTCCTACCTACTTACATATATTTTCTGTATATCATTTTCTTTTTCAAAATTATGACAAATATCTTTGGGGCAGTCATTATTGCAAATTGCTTGTTTTCTCATATAAAAACATTTTTTCAGTCATGCTTATAGTACTGAACTTCAGATTTCATTTTACTGCAAGTCACAAAGTGTCCTGCTGGGTGCTGGAGATTCATATCTGGACAGCATCTACAAATTACAATAAAAAATATATGTAAAAACACTCTCTTATAAAAAAACAAGAAGTTGACCATAGTCAGTATCATTGAGTCAATGCGAACAATCCTTTCCCTAGCTGCACAGTATATGTTTCACAAAGGCTATATACAGTTTTGAATTCAGAGTTTTCTTTCTCCTAGACTGGTTGTCCTACTATTTACCCACAGCTGGGGGGAAGAATAGATGGATTCATAGATTTCCTAAGAGTATTAGCACATAAGTTAATATAATGAACTTGACTGGAATTCAAACTCTGCTCTCTGATTCCTCAATCTGAGCCACAAACCTTTACTCTACTGTGAATCTCACCTATATAACATTGAAATATGGATAAACATTGGCATTTGTTGAAGCTTGTGCAAATATTGTGGTTTACAAATAAGACTTATGTAGCATCACCCTCACTGTCTAATTGCTACTTCTTTCATGATATTCTTATCATAAAATTACCATCTCAGAGGCAATAAGATTTGCTGCCTTGATGACTATTTCAACTTGCTTGAGCACTTTAGTATTTTACAAGCTTTCAGAGTATATGATAGTTGATGCCTGAGTAAACTAGTAATTAAGTGTAAGGAGCTTCAAAAATTTTAAATACAAAATCAATTGCCATCTTCTGTCTTTCTGAATCCTGTTCTTTTATTGTACTTTCTTTTTACTAACATTTTCTCCTTTTCTTTCATTCTTAATGGTATTATTGCCTTGTTTAGGATGAAATGATTAAAAAACAAAACAAAATGTATTTTAAATCTGTTACTATTTATATATTTGTCAAAAATTTTTCAAATCAAGAATGAATTTACACTTAAATGGTTAAAATAAATTTACAACTCACAGTGAAAAACGAAATAAAAAATCTAAGCAATACAAAGTTACCTAGTTACAACTTTCATTATGTAAACAGGCATAAAGTTACTAAACTAAGCCATCTGTAACACTAGTGAAATAAGCAAAAACATATAATATTAATAAATAAGACAGAAAAAAACTTTCACTGAGTAAATAATCACAAAGATCATTATTTATAATAAGTACTAGCTGTACCGTGTAACTGCACTGATAATAAATGAAATCCATTGATAATAAAGCAACTACAGATTGGTCTTATCAAATAAGCAAAAAGAACCAATATTTATTAATAGGCTACACATAATGTACACTGAGTATAAAAGCATAAAGATTCAATGATTGTAAATAAGACACAACTTACTATCAAATAAGTACCAAGAGCCAAGTTTTATAAGTCAGCAATAAATTACTGTTCAAATAAGCAAAAAGATCCAATGTTTGCAAATAAACCAGCCACAACTTCCACCGAGAAAAAGCATAAACTTCTAACAATAGATAAACATGCCAACAACAATTTTCATTGCACTAACGTATACCAAATGACCATGCTAATAAGACAGCCACAATTTACACTGAGTAAATAAGTACAAAGAGCCAATGTTGATTAACAAGATGACCATAACTTATACTGAGACAAAGATACAACCCTGTTAAAGAAGACAGCAAAATCTTACACAAAATATAGAAGAGGGAAGATCAAATGTTTATAAATAACAAAGCCACCATTTACACCAAGCACAAAACAACTAATTTCAATAGGTAAGCCATTCACAACTTTTAAAGAGAAAATAACCACTAAAGTCCAATGTTGATGAACAAGACAGTTAAAACTTACATAGAACAAATAAACGCAACAATCCAGTATTAAAAAATAAACCAGAGATAACTTACATTGACCAAATAAACTAAACATTCCAATACTGATAAACAAGACAGCAATAACATTTCCCTAAAATGTACCAATATCCAATGTTAATAAGACATACAAATTCCACAGAGTGAAATAGTTACAAACATTTCACCAAAATGTACCAATATCCAATGTTAATAAAACAGATAAAAATTCCACAGAGTGAAACAGTCACAAAGATCTCATAGTGATAAAGAAGAAAACTACAAATTATAGCAAACTCATAACCTAAAAAAGATTTAACACTGATAAAGGAGCCAGCAATAACTGACACTGAGTAAATAAGTACAAATATCAAACATTACTAAATAAGCTGGTTGCAATTTATACTGAGCAAATATATCAAAAGGATCATTAATGTTTATACATCAGTTAGATGCCAATTACACTGAGTAATTAAGCATAAATATCCAATACTGATAAATAAGCCAGCAAATAAAGCAAAAAGGTTCAATGCTGATAATAAGCCAGCTACAATTTACAGAGTCAATAAGCACAAAACTTAAACAAACCAGCAACAACTTACAGACAAGTACCATGATCCAACACAAATAAAACTACCACAACTTAAACAGAGTGAATAAGTACAATTGATAAACAAGCCAGCAATAATTTTTATTACACAAACAAGTCCCAAGATCTAATACAAGTAAAAGTGCCAAAACTTAAAGAGAGTGAATAAGTACAAAATTCCAACAATTGATAAACAAGCCAGCAACAACATTCAATTTAACAATAAGTATCACAGTGCAATGATTCTAAGATGGCCACAACTAAGTGGATCAGCACAAAGATTCAATGAAGATAAACAAGAGAACCTTAGTTTCTACTGAGGAAATGAGCAGAAAGATCCAATGTTAATAAATAAGTCACCCACAACTTAAACTGACAAAATAAACACAAAGATCCAATGCTGTGAAACAAGAGCACAACAACTTTCATTACACAAACAAGCAGGTCCAGTGCATACTGCCCTTGAACACTCTGACCTCTGAGCCTGATTTGTGACCCTCACTATCTTATCAACAGATTTTGATGTCATTCTGAGATTTTTTTTGTTCACATCCATGAATTTATTTTGTTCATGCTAAGTCTCAAAAAATGCTATATAAAATTCACTATTTTTTTGTCCATAATGTTGAATATGTTAAAATTATTCAACTTCTGAACAAGAAAAATCTCAAGTTAATAAAAATTGCTGCAAGACTTTGTTGATTTATTTAACATAGTATGATCTCCTATGACAAATCTCTCTAATTTGTATTTAGATATAATTTATTTTTAATTTTTCTACTTGAATTGTTTGCCTATATTGCATATGATCCATTACTGTACATAGGTTACAATAAAATTTATATTTTATATGAATACTACCTTATGACAATTGAGATGTAGTACAGTTGGGGGTGCCATATCATATATTTGTGGGGCCCTGCATCATAGATTCAATGGAGACCCACAAAACTCTTGTACCAGTCCTGCAAAAAAAAAATATCAAGATCCAATATTACTAAGATGGCCATAACCCCCACAAAGTGTATGAGCTCAAAAATTTAATGACGATAAGCCCAGCAATAACTTACAATGAACAAATAAACACAGTTTGAAGGTTTATAAATAAGACAGCTACAAGATACAGTAATAGACAGAAATATGCAACAATGATAAACAAGCCACTAACAACTTTTATTTCACAAAAAAGATCCAATGCTAAAAAGAAAGTAACAACTTAATCTCAGTAAACAAGCACAAATATCTAACTTTGATAAATAAGCCAGTAAAAAATACACTGCTGAAATAAGTACAAAGATCCAATGTTTATAAATGAGGCAGCTACAATTTCCACTGAAAAAAGAAACAAAGATCTAATACTGATAAACAAGATATCAATAACTTTCATTACACCAACATATAATAAGCTTCAATGCTAATAAGACAGCTACACCTTAAACTGACCAAATAATCACAAATATTCAATGTTAATAAACAAACCAGCCACAAAATAAACACAAAGATCTATGTTTATAAATAAGCCAAGCACAATTTGCACTGAGGAAATAAGCACAAAGCTTGAAGACTGATAAAGATGCTGGCAACAGTTTTTATTATATCAACACCTGTATCAAGCTTCATTATGAATGAGACATACAATTTAAACTGAATGATAGAGAACAAAGGTTAAACTTAACAACCACAGTTTACACTAAGAATATCAACTGACATATCCAACACCGATAAACAAAACAGTAGCATCTTAAACTGAAAAAATAAACATAAAGATCCAATGTTTATAAATAAGCCAACAACTTACACTAAGAAAATAAGTACAAATATCCAACATTTATAAACAAGCCTAAAACAACTTAATAAAAGTAAAAAGGTTCAATGCTGAAAATAAGTCAGCCACAACTGAATCAATAAGCACAAAGGTTAAACATTGATAAAGAAACCAGCAACAATTTTCATTACACAAACAAATATCAAGATTCAACACAAATAAGACTAATAATACAGATAATCCTTAATTGTCATTGCAGATGAACTACAATTTAAACTACATGAATAAACACAAAAACCGGACAATGGTAAACAAATCATATAGCCATTAACAAATATCTATACTAACAAACATGCCAACCATTTCTATTAAGCAAACCATATACAAGCACCTATACTAACAAACATGCCAACCATTTCTATTAAGCAAACCCCTATACTAACAAAGATGACAACTACTTCTATTAAGCAAACAATATACAAGACCCTATACTACCAAAGATGACAACTAATTCTATTAAGCAAATCATATATAAGTGTCTATACTAACAAACATGTCAACCTTAAACCATATACATTCTCATTTAATAGGTTGTTATATAGTGGGGTAACCCACTTGACTCTGCCAAAAGCACTCACTAGGGGGTGCCTTTTAAGCCTATAAATATGCAATGATATTCTCTCTCTCTTCCTCTTTTACAGCTCTTTTTAGCTCTGGCTTTCAGATGTAGTTGTACATAAATATGAACATGACTGAAAAGCTGCATTCACTTCATTGTTCCTCCTTTTCAATTTCTTGCACATTCATATACACACACACACATCTATCATGCATTCATACACACACACACACATAAACATCAACCATAGAAATGAATACAATATAAGAACCATTAATAAAGAGTGCTAGAAAAAAGTAATGAATAACAACAAAAAATTGCAATATAAGCTCTGGTAAAAAAATTAGCAATAATAATAAGAGAAAAATTGTAATATGAGCACTGGTAAAAAAAGATTGCTGAGACATATGGTTTATAAGTCCCAGAAAGTCATACAAAGATACCCTCAGTGGATAAAGGTTTTGGCTAGATCCTGTGATGAAACCAAAAGAGTTGTGTTACAGGGAAATAAATGAGACATCTGAAAGAGGCATGGCATGTGGAACTAGAAAAATCTACTCTAGTGGACAAAATAAAGGGTTTAGTTCAAAATTCCAATCACCTGAAAAAGGCCAGAGCATACAATTGCCAAAACGTTGTGAATATGGCAATGAAAATGAGGATAACAGCCTGAATAATGTAAATAATCTAAGTAATGAACAAATTTATACATTAGGTTGGTGCAAAAATAATGTCGGTTTTTGACGTATTTTTTAACGTCAAAAACCGACATTATTTTTGCACCAACCTAATAGCAACCTAATACTGCTAAACATGCCAACCACTTCACTTAGCAAATAGGCAAAATATTCAATGCTGATAAACAAAGTAGCCATCACTTCTATTGAATAAATAAGTACAAGAAACCAAACCCATTAGCAAGTCAACCACAGAAAAAAATCATTAAAATTGACCGCTCTTAAACACACCAGACACAATTTCCATTGAGCAAATTATGTCTCCATGTTATTTTACTTGAGGTTGCACAGTCCATTAGTCCTTCTTCTCTTGACATGTGGGGCAGCATCACTAACATTGTCCACATTTATGATTTTGGTGACATGTGAACAGCTTTTGCATTCTCGTACTCCTTCATGGATGTAGGATTTCAGCATGAAGTGTCTCTTCCTCTCTGTCAAGACTGTGCTCACCAATGCATTACTCATCTCTGGAGCTTTGCCAAGTTTTTTGTCAAGTCTAGCAGGATGGCCTTTCTCTCCTTCATGAAAAATTTGTCAAGTCTATGGTTTTCCTCATAGAAAATTGTTGATATCTTCTGACATGTTTTCTGAGAGTTGAATATCCTTAAATATCATGGAACCCTATCAATGTGAATGGATTGTGATGTAGAGTGAATAGCCACTGTTAAATGTAAACACATGGCAGAACTGCACAACAAACAGAATTGACAAAGTTTGCAATAAACAAAAGATCTATGACCGGACCTTCATGCGAATATATTTCCAATCAAAAACTGACAATGTCCATTTGTCATCCTTATTATGGCCAATGCTTCTTTCTCAATATTTCTGCAGTTCAATTTGGCTTTTGACAATTTTCTCAAAAGATACATAATAGGATGACCATCTTGAGCTAATATTCCTGAAATTGACTGTTCACTTTCATAAGTTGTTACTGCTATTTCCTTTCTAGCATTGAATATTTTTACTACTGGCTTCTTTGCCAAAACAGCTTTTAAATTTTCAAATGCCACTTGTTCTTTTGTTTAAATAAATTCCACATTCTTTTTTCTTAAAACAGCAAAAGGTTCTGTCAATTTGGTGTATCGCTCTACATATCATCACCAAAAGAAATTTACAACTCCTAAGAAAGATTCCAATTCTTTTCTGTCTAGGTACTTCAACTTTTAATATCGTGTCAATTAACAATTGTTCTGGTGATATGACTCATTAGATATAAAATATTTCCAAAATTATATAATTTTTTAGTACTATGCACACATTTGTTTTCATTAATTGTTAATCCAGCATTTTTTTAACTTATTCAAAACAATACAGGTTTTCCATTTTTACTCTTCATTTTTAATAGCACCAAAACAAATGTCAGCCTATTACCAATTTCATTTGGATCAAATCCTCTTTGGTTGACTTGTTTTCAGATTCCAATTCTCAAAATTTAGCAGGCTATTTTAAACAAATGACATTTGATAACTGGTTCATTCACTTTTTGAGAAATATTCATAAACTTATCTCTCTCTCTCTCTCTCTGTGTATTACTAGTTTTTTCTTGGGTGTTATGTTTTTCACTATTAGTTAACTGATATTTGTCAAATGTCTTGCTTGTGCAATTACTGATAATTTTATAATGGCCTCACAACCAACAGCTGGCAGCAAGAGATCTGTCATTTTGTTTTCTCCTCCGATTGACTTGGAATTCTTTAGCTTTCTTGTTCTAGCTTTAGCTGCTAGTATTCTAAGCCCCACTTGTGCATATTCATAATTATCAAGTGATAATTATTTGTTCATTTTATTAGATCCCAGTGACACCATTGTGTTACTGACTCATGGAAAGTAGTATGCACTTAACTTACTTTCACACACAAACATGTGAATGTCTTTGTCACTTGTAAATTTGTTCATTAATACATATATTTGTTGACATATATATATATATATATATATATATATCGGCCTTGTTTGATTTCTTTAGATCTTCGGTTGGATTCAACTTGAGTCTGGCATTGTTCTTGTAGTTGGACCTTCTATCAGGAATAAACAGCACAGGTTTCCCTAACTCAACAACACTCAAACCCACACGGTCTTCTACAGTATCATTCTTTCACAAATTCAACTCGGCAAAAGCACCTTGTAATGAATTATCCATAAGCTATGAATGAATCAACTACAAATGCTGTGTACAATGCTTTTTTTATCATTGCAATATTTTTCTGTTTTGCATGTCCTTGCTGAGGAGATTTGAGTTGGTGGAACCAGGGAATGTAGTTCAACAGAGCACTTTCTGTGGAAGTAGCAATAGAGCAGTGAGAGGCTTGCCACATCCCACCCGTATGAGAAAGGTTGGTGTGTGGAAAATAATTTGTCATCCACATGAGTTTGGAGATGCTTTTGAAGTCTATTAATGCTGGAGAGTGATGTATTAGCAGCTCCTGCCCAAATATGACAGTTCTCCATTTTTGGCCTGATCTGGTTCTTGTCAATGTAGAAGATAGCAGGTGCAGTGCATTGAACTGACTATTTTACCTGCATTCTTAACAATGGATCATATGTATGAGTTCCAGTTGAGGTTAAGTGTGAGTTTGATGCCCAACAGTCTTTCAAGGCACAGTACTTCCCCGAGAGGATCAATGTTCATCCTGATTGGTAGCAGTTCAGTGTACAGTCAGTGATGATGGAATGTAACTAGATTGGTTTTCAAGGCATTGAATATAACCAGCCAGTTTTTACTCCACTGGGTATTTTATGCTAGATCAGAAGAGAGATTAGTCACCAACCTCTGACCACCAAGAATTTTAGAGGTGTGCTTGTATATAGTTATATCATTGGCATAGATGTTTACAAATAATCTGAGTATATTCTTACACAGATCATTTATGTAAAGGTTGGTCTAAGGATTGAACCCTGGGGGAGACACTTTATATAGCTATTAATAACTACCTTTAGGGACCTACCTTTTAGGAACGATTTAATAATCGAGAACTTAAACTGTTATGTGGTACAGTCTTCATTCCTTTTAATCTTAGCAGATATTACACCATCATCAACTCAAGGCTATTAGTAAAATGTAAATTTAAAAGGGGTTTCCTGCATTATGATTTGTGTTGATCAGAAAGGATATACAAACAGTACAATTGCACAATGATTCTTTCAGATTTGCATCCACATCTTGTTTTTATCTTTTAACCAATCTAACCTGAGATCTTAATTGGTGTTTATCTTGTAATCTTCAAGAATTATAGTTTAATCCCTTGAAAAGCCTTAAAAGAAAGTTCTATCCTAGAGTAACCTATTTCAAGTGAATGCAAGGTAAAAGGAAAAATGATTTTTACTGTCTGGGACATTGGTCTAATGAGTAAGCAACATTTGTTTGTGAATTTGGTGATATAGTAGTTGTGAGTTCAATTTCTCAATCAGACAGTGTGTACATGCATTTGGTGGAAATGGGGTGAGAAATAACTGAACAGTAATAAATAAAATAAAGACTAGAAGATATCCCTAGACTTGAGCAGTGGAATGAGAACAGTCTACCCCCGTAAATTAAATAAAGGGTTCAGTTCAGAATTCCCTGTAGGTTACCCAAATCAATAAGCACCTGAGGAAGGCTGAAAGGCACAATGGCCAAAACATTGTGATAAAAACAACAAAGATGAGGATAATATTCAAGTATAAATAGTGTAAATAAAGAAAAAGATTGTCATATTGATTCATTCATTTTCTATGGCTTATCAACCCTTTGCAAATTATTTAAAGCCAGAAAATTTTAGATTGCAAGAATATTTTTTATGATTGATTGTTTTGTTTAACGGCATCTCAACCTTAGTGGTCATTTTATGCCGGAAATGATTTTGAGTGACTTTAAAAGTCAAAAACGCATAGTTGGCAACACCATTGTTTCAAAAACGTACAGCTGGCAACATTATTGCTTCAAAAACGTACAGCTGGCAACATTGTTTTTTTTTTTTTTTATAAAAAATGTATAGCTGGCAACATTGTTTCAAAAATGTATAGCTGGCAACATTATGGTTTTAAAACATATAGCTGGCAACATTATTTTTTACAAAAAGCGTATAGCTGGCAACATTGTTTCAAAAACGTATAGCTTGCAGCATTATGGTTTCAAAAACCTTTATCTGAGGCCTTACTGTTAGATGTAGTTTATCGTCATACCCTGGACATGGATGTAGTTTATCGCCATACCCAGGATGCGGATGTAGTTTATTGTCATACCCAGGATGTGGGTGAGAGCTGAGGCCTTGCTGTTGGATGTAGTTTATCGTCATACCCAGGACGTGGATGTAGTTTATTGTCATACCCAGGACATAGGTGAGAGCTGAAAAAATTTAAAACGTACATCTGGCAACATTATTTTTTCAAAAAAAAACAAAAAAAACGTATAGCTGGCAACATTGTTTCAAAAACGTGTAGCTGGCAACATTATGGTTTCAAAAACGTACAGCTGGCAACATTATGGTTTCAAAAACCTATGGCTAGCAACATTATGGTTTCCAAAATGTATGGCTGTCAACATTATGGTTTCCAAAATGTATAGCTGGCAACATTATGGTTTCAAAAACGGACAGCTGGCAACATTACTTTTGTGAAAAACATCTGAGGCCTTGCTGTTGGATGTAGTTTATCGTCATACCCAGGACGCGGATGTAGTTTATTGTCATACCCAGGACGTAGGTGAGAGCTGAAAAAACTAAAAACTTACAGCTGGCAACATTATTTTTTCAAAAAAAAAAAAAAAAAAACCGTATAGCTGGCAACATTGTTTCAAAAACGTATAGCTGGCAACATTATGGTTTCAAAAATGTATAGTTGGCAACATTATGGTTTCAAAAATGTATGGCTAGCAACATTATGGTTTCAAAACGCACAGCTGGCAACATTATGGTTTCCAAAACATATAGCTGGCAACATTATGGTTTCAAAAACGGACAGCTGGCAACATTATGGTTTCAAAAATGGACAGCTGGCAACATTACTTTTCCGAAAAACATTATCTGAGGCCTTGCAGTTGGATGTAGTTTATCGTCATACCCAGGACGCGGATGTAGTTTATTGTCATACCCAGGACGTAGGTGAGAGCTGAAAAAACTAAAAACTTACAGCTGGCAACATTATTTTTTCAAAAAAAAAAAAAAAAAAACCGTATAGCTGGCAACATTGTTTCAAAAACGTATAGCTGGCAACATTATGGTTTCAAAAATGTATAGTTGGCAACATTATGGTTTCAAAAATGTATGGCTAGCAACATTATGGTTTCAAAACGCACAGCTGGCAACATTATGGTTTCCAAAACATATAGCTGGCAACATTATGGTTTCAAAAACGGACAGCTGGCAACATTATGGTTTCAAAAATGGACAGCTGGCAACATTACTTTTCCGAAAAACATTATCTGAGGCCTTGCAGTTGGATGTAGTTTATCGTCATACCCAGGACGCGGATGTAGTTTATTGTCATACCCAGGACGTAGGTGAGAGCTGAAAAAACTAAAAACTTACAGCTGGCAACATTATTTTTTCAAAAAAAAAAAAAAAAAAACCGTATAGCTGGCAACATTGTTTCAAAAACGTATAGCTGGCAACATTATGGTTTCAAAAATGTATAGTTGGCAACATTATGGTTTCAAAAATGTATGGCTAGCAACATTATGGTTTCAAAACGCACAGCTGGCAACATTATGGTTTCCAAAACATATAGCTGGCAACATTATGGTTTCAAAAACGGACAGCTGGCAACATTATGGTTTCAAAAATGGACAGCTGGCAACATTACTTTTCCGAAAAACATTATCTGAGGCCTTGCTGTTGGATGTAGTTTATCGTCATACCCGGGACGCGGATTTAGTTTATCACCATACCCGGGACGCGGATGTAGTTTATCACCATACCCAGGACGCGGATGTAGTTTATTGCCATACCCAGGACGTGGGTGAGAGCTGAAAAAAAACTAGTTCACTATTTACCCATAGCTGGGACCCTAACAGGTGCTACCACCCTGGGTCAAGGTGGACCTGGGAACACCAGCAATTAAGAGGTGGTTCCACACTCCTCAAAACCTCCTGATCAGAGTCCTTGCTGTTGGATGCAGTTTAACGTCATACCCAGGATGCAAGAATATTTTTTCTTAGAGATAATAATGATTTAGTGATACAAGTCTTACTAATTAATCCATAACTGGAGAGAGAAGAAGTGGGTTCATATCTTTTCCAAGGTTATTTGCATGTAAGTGAATATAACGAACTCAACTGGAATTGGAACTTGGCTCTCTGATTAACAATTCTGAGCCATTATCCATTATATCACCTGCATAACCAAGTTTACAGCACATGTTATTCTCAAGTGGTCACCCATTTAGGTATTGACCAGGCTCAATGTTACTTAACTTTGGTGATAGTATGAGAACTGTTGTTTAAATGTGATGTGGCTGTTAGGATTCTTTCAGATTTTTTAACTAGCAGACTAAAGATTTCTGTCCATAAAAAATTGCAAATTTTGCAATTATTAGCCTAAAATTTATTTGAGAAATTTCCATCAGAGTCTGTGCATTGAAAATCAAGAAGAAAGGTATTGTCAATGGTCAATAATTAAGCATGAGTGGCATCAAACGGATGAAAATTAAATTTATATATCTGACATGTATTAAGAAGTATGAATCTGGAAATAACTAATTAATGAAATTCAATTAAAAATGAATAATTATAAATGCTTTTCTATTGATTAGTCTAAAAAGTGATGTCAATTTGCTTTGTAAAATATATTTCACAGACTTCAAATATATACCCTTGTTAAATGAATGAAGTGTTGGGCTGGAGAAAACTTAAAAGATTTAATGAACAGATCAAATAAAATGAGAGGATGATGAAAAAATAATTTTAATTAAAAATAAAAATTCAAATTTACTTCAATATTAATTTAGCATAAAATGGAAAATATATATTTCTTAGCATGTGTATACATTTTCGATATTAATTTTTGTAGATTCAGCCATGAAATTTTATGTTTAACTATTTTCAATCCAACTTTTGCACAAACAATTTTTTAATATTTATTTAAGTTAGTGAGACCACAAGAACAGGGACAGTGCAAGTGTCTCATGCACCTCCCATATCTGATACATCCCCACCTTCTGTTACATCTCAATTTTCATAAGGTAGTATTCATAAAAAATACAAATATATATGTATATATAAATGTAGGTAGAAGAAAGCAAATGCTGATAAGATATTGAGGGTTACAAAGCACTGCTCATAGTCCACAATCAGGCTTCAAAGATCGTGGGGCTTGGGGTTAGTACGCACTGGCTGTGCAGGAGACAGTCAATAATCACTAGCAGTATGATTTTTAAACACAAATTCATTTTTTGTTCTAATAGTATTATTATGAAACAAACAACTGGGATTATTTATAGAAATTAACAACTAGTTTTAAATTGAAATGTTAAAAATTAGGAGCAACTGCATAATAAATTCGCTTTCCTTCACCTGAATGGTGATTTGGAGAGCTGTTTTTTTTTAATTTTGTAAGAAAAATCATTTCGCCTTAATGCAATGATGTGAGACAATGAAGAAAAACATTAATGAATCATGTGAGACAATGAAGAAAAATATAAATGCATCATGTGAGACAACAGTGTTGATGTTATGCTGATCGTGAATAATCCTCTGTCGAGTATAAGGCTACAGCCTTATCATGCTAGGTAGTGAGGCTGTGGTCTCCATACCAATTATTTTAAGAGGGTGGAGTTGCTAACCCCAAACCCAAATGATTTTGAATTCAGAAGTGTCTTTCTCCTAAACTGTTCTCCAGCTTTGCTTGGCAACCAAAAACTCTGCTATTGCCCCATAGCTGATGTATGTGTGGGGGGAGGGAGGATTCATACATTTCCAAGTGTATTTGTGTGAAAGTGAATGCAACAGCATTAGCTGGAATTCAAACTCGACACACCAATACCACTTTCTGTACTGATAATCACTATGCAACGCAGACATCCAATACTGATGATGTACATTAGAATAATTCTTTATAGTTTTATAATAAATGTAAATTTATTTTCAAAAATAAAATAGACATTGTCTTGTATAGCAATTTATAATGGTAACTCTCATGAAAACATGTCATTATGCAAGATTTTAAATATTCAATCTATCAGTTTTCATGTCAAGAGAAAGAGAATAGTAAAGATAGAAGAGATTAGTTTAGTGACATTAGTAGAATAAAACTAGTGTTTTTATTGAGTATTCATTAAAAAGTATATTTATCAAAATGACCATATTAGTTTGATATGCAGGTAAACCAGCAACAGATGGCCATTAAAAATATATTCATCTAGGATTATAAAAAAAACTCTCTTAATTTTATATGCATATAAACCAGCAAACGATTCCATTAAAAAATAGAGTCATCTAGGATTATAAAGAGACTATTAATTTTCAATGCAGGTAAACCAGCAACAGATGGCTATTAAAAAATATAGTCATCTAAGATTATAAAGAGACTCTATTAATTTTATATGCATATAAATCATTGATTTTCCAGCAAATGATGGCCTTGCAAATCTTTTAACCTGGACACCTGTTTGGTCTATCCTAGGGCTGATTTGTTATATAATAGTAATGTATATAGAGCCTATTTAGTACCAAATATTACATCCCTTATTTGATTGCAAAATCAAAGAATACTTCATGGTATGAAGGCTTCATATTGATTATTAATCAAAATATATGTTAGATGTGGTAAATTTTGGCATGCTTGTTGAGGCATTTATCAGAGAATTTAATGAAAAGTTTTTAGCAGTCAAGATGCTTTAAAGATATGAGGCATGATGGGTCAGAGATGCTTTACTGATTGACCCTTATTAGTCCAGCATGCCGAAAAATCTGGTAACAAAAATGCTACAAAATCGGTATTGTCACTCGATATCTAATTGAACTTCTAAAACCTAAACTAAAATAAATTGTTTTTTTTTTGGTTGGTAAAGTTTCATGAAGCTTTGTTCGGATAGCTGATAATTTTCTTTTAAACTATTTCTTCATTGTATTGTTTGCCTTTATAAATTGAAAATTCATTTTTCTGAAAGTCATTAATCAAGGAAATAATTATCTAAATTTTTCAATCATTGATTTACTTGCTATATTTATATTATATATATTCAGCAATATTCTCAGCACTTGAATTAATAAAAGTAATCAGAAGTCTCTAAAAATTTGCTTTTAATTGAGAGAAAAATTTGGGTATGATTAAGAAAAACAGAAACAGTTTCAAATCAACCAAAACACATCTTTTGAAGATTGAACAGATAAAGTGGTTCCCAACTGTTATTGGTAGTTTCCCTTTTTGTAGAAATAACCTATTCATAAGTTTTACTTAATAACTGATGTAATGGAATAACCTGTCACTCCCATGAGTGACTACACTACAGGTAGTAACTACCTATAAGTATCTGTAAGTCAATGGACTACAGAGATTAGGTGGGATCTGTTGAGTACGACTCAGACTTACGCAAGAACTACCGACCTTCCAATAGTAGCAATGACTACTGAACTAACTTGCGAGGACCTTGTGCATAACTGTTACCTTTATTCTTATTGTACTGGTTTATTACAATAAACTTTTACTTATTCTATCCACTGTGTTTTTCAAGTACATGTTCCTATTAGCACAGAATATAACAATAACGATCCTGTAGTACAAGAGTAGTGATGCTGGCAATTTGGATATGACAAAAGGGGAATCATAAAATTATTCCTTTTAGGAAGGCTCAATAATTAATAAAGAAAGAAATAATTGCTTGATAACATTGCTATGACACTATCATTACATTACTGTTATGACAGTAGTTTTTTTTTTTTTTTTTTTAAAAAATGCTTGTATTATTTCTTATTTTTTGTTAATCTCTTAACTCAACTAATCTGGAGTTTCTTGGTCTTTGGTCCAGGATCAACTCATATCCATTCTCCTCATTTGAGATGGGAGAAAACATCTTGTCTTAGGGATTCCAGCTCTGTGAAAGCACCTTCCTCATTACACTAAGAAAGATGGTGGTCAGTATAATATCAATGGCAGCGTAACAGTGGCCATGGGGACTGGGGTAATATCTGTTTTTAGTACATATGTATGTGTATGGACACCCTATATAAAAAGATCATATGTCACATCCTACTTTAATGAGGACATAAGGGGAAAATATCTCTTAATGCTACTAATTTATATATTAAACTTCATTATAAGTACATGTATTGGCATTCCAAGATTTACAACAACATTTAAAAACAACCAGAAGAAAAAGCTTAACCAACATTGTTGTAAGACTGATTCATGATATAAAAAGGCCTCAAAGCAATCCCAGAAGATTAGGATCAAAGTGTAGTGTCATCTCCAGATAGGCCTCCAGCTCCTACACTCCAGCCATCCTTGCCAGCAGCATCAATATGCAATAAACTAGCCTTTTCAGGACAATGATCTTCACCGGCTACAAAACTGTTCTTATCATGGCAACTCTCTCCAACGACTACAAAACCGTTCTTTTCAGGACAATGCTCTTCAGCAACTACCAAAACCGTTCTTTTCAGGACAATGCTCTTCAGCAACTACCAAAACCGTTCTTTTCAGGACAATGCTCTTCAGCAACTACCAAAACCGTTCTTTTCAGGACAATGCTCTTCAGCAACTACCAAAACTGTTTTTTCAGGACAATGCACTTCAGTGTCTACGAAACTGTTCTTTTCAGAACAATGCTCTCGAGTGGCTACAAAACTGTCCTTTTCAAGACAACACTCTCCAGTGACTACAAAACCGTCCTTCTCAGGACAACACTCTTCTCAGATATATTTTTTGCCTAGTGTACTGTAACCTCATTTTTGTTGATGTATTTTCTTTAATGAAAATAAACTTGGTAATATATTTTTTACTGAAGTTTTCATTTTGTTTTTTGTTGCCTTTCTGTCATTCCATATCTGTTTGCCAGCCAATATGCCATTCGCAACATATGTATAAAACTGAAGATATCTGATAGGGATCTTGAAATGTGATAATATATTTTATTTAAATTTGGTAATTCTATTGATTTTTTTTTTTTATAATTATTATGTCAGTAATTCTGATTCTCTTTCAAACATTAACTACAACATTTGATGGCACAGAACTAATGGTTAACATCAAGGCAAATGGAACTGAAAATCTGTGTTCAGTTTATGTTCATTTTGTATTAATAGCTTTGGAGGAAGCATGAGTTTATTCCTTCTCCTGTCAGCTATTGGTTAAAAATAGAAGAGCAGACATAGGTCTTTAGTCTCGGTTGGTAACCAATTTACATGAAGGCTAACTCTGAATTAACAGAATAGAAGCAAACAGGAAACCATGCCACTTTCAGCATAAACATATTGTTGCCTATCAAAAACTCACATAACAAAAAGAAGGCAAACTCTCTCAACACACAGACATAGAAACAGAAGAAATTATTTGACGTTTGAATCATCAAAGGACTGACAATATTTCAAGTCTTATTTAATTGCTTGTAATTATGCCACTATGTTTATGAATGGGATTGTTATATAGGAATAAAGAGTTGAATTAAGTGGATCATTTAACCATAGTGGAAACACATATATAGGAAGTCACATGATGTCCAAATGATCTCTATTTCTATTCTATCTTCTATTACTAGTCAGATCGCTATTTCTACTCCATCCTCTATTACTATACGGACTGCATTCTCTATACTATTTCACTATATGGATTACTTTTTGAGTGAGTATTATCAAGTGAGTACAATTAATGCAAGTGCTATTTGAAGGCATTTGACACTAGCATTGTTCAATGGCGTACTATAATTGTATCTGCATTTACAAAGTCTCTACTACAATGAGCATTACGAAAGTGACAATGAGTATTCATTGGCATCACAAAAGTGGCAACAAGTGTTCATTGACATCACAAAAGGGATGTACAGCTGATGTAATGGATATTAGCTTGGAATGAGAAATCTGAGTTGGGTTCAAATTCTTGTCAGGTTTGTTCACTTAAGCTCAAATACTCTTGTGAAAAGTATGGAACCATTTACTACTCCAACTATGGGTTAAAAAGTAGAACATGTATCTGGATAAGTCATTGTTATTTCCAAAATAACTGTTAATGCAATATTCACTTGCAAAAAAAAAAAAAAAAAAAAAAAGAAAAGAAAGGAATTACTCTTAAAATCCCAAATATGTTTAGGCTTTAAAAAAACCTGTAAGGAGTTGATAAACCTTAAAAAAACCCAATCAATTAACTGTTTTTGAACATTTTAAAATATAAATAAATTTGTCAAATTTGTAGAAGTGTTTTATCTTTCCGTCATTTTATTCATTCAAATATTTGCCAAGAACAATCATGGCAATGCAGTTTACAGATATTAAAAAGAAGTTGTGGAGATCCATTCATACCTATATCCTGAAGGGACATGACATTAAAATAATATGTTGGCATCTAAGAGCCTGCTATTTACATTTAATATTACAGTATTATGGAGTTAGGCTATGTAAAAGTACTGGCAATCTACAGTATCTGGATTAACATTAGCCTCCAAGATAACTCAATTTCTTATATAACATAAGGGAGATACTTTTTGAAGCATTTTAGAAGAGGTTTGTCTTACATAGTCATCTATGCATAAAGGAAAAAAAAACAAAAGGAAAACTAGCAGGGCAAAAAACAAAATGAATTTATTGAAGTATGTGTGTGTTTTTGTTTTCTATGTTAACAAATATGTAAAAATTTCTCAGAATTAACCTGTAGAAAAAGACAATTTTATAAAGGAAAAAGATATTAGAACTAGTTTGAAAAAGTCCACATTGTGCAAAATTCGTTGGCTAAAACTACAGTTTTCATATTGTCTTTTTCTACAAGTTAATTCTGAGAAATTTTTACATATTTCTCAACATGGAAAACACACACATACTTTGTATCAATAAATTCATTTTGTTTTTTGCCTTGAAAAAGTCAACATTGGATGAAACATGTTGGCTAAAACTACAGTTTTCCTATTTTCTTTTTATACAGGTTCATTCTGAGAAATGTTTACATAGTTATCCATGCTAAAATTTAGCCTTATTTGAAAATGCCACCATGCGTATTTGTAAAATTTAGTTTAGTCCAGTACAAAGTGACAAATGTGGATGAACACACTGAGAATTAAGCTACAGTAGTAATAGCCTGCTAGTCTAGCTTGTTAACCACTACTTCTATACTGAGATTCCCTTAAAAATTTAAATCTGAAATAATTTATATTGAGGTATAAGATATATTTTAAAAGAGTGAGAATTGTGAGGTTTGAAATAATTTTTATTTATTATCATTTATCATATTTATTAAATAACGCAGAAAATAAATTTTAGTTTCAAATAATTTTTATTACTTCCAATAGTCACAGTTAGTTTCTGAAAAATTTCCCCCCTTTAAAAGGTATGATTTTTCATCCATTTTTTTAATTATCAAGATCTTTGAAAATCTGTGTACTCGACAAAACTGTTTATCACATTTCCTGTATTGATTAATAAATTCTATTTTGAGTTTCTTCATCTTCAGTTTAATTTGGCAAATATAATAATTTTTTTGTGCTAATATCATATTTTAGCTTTAAATCTACCAACCCTCAGTTTTTCTATGGTCCACTCAGTCATAGAAACAGTTGAAGATTATTGTTCATTGCGTTTAGTATCGAATAAATCATTGTCATTATTATATTGGCACTGTTACTTGTATGCAAACTAAATGTCATTTTGGGGATTTAAAAATATGAAAAGGAAGTCAATATAATGATGCCTCTGAGACCATGATCATAAAAGGAGACTGACTAAATGTATTGAGTCATTAATTTAAAATCCAGACTTAGAAGAGAAAACTGCAATATCTCCCTTTAACCCTGTTATTATAAAAGATCAAGACCAGGACTATTTCATGTAAGAAAAATCTAAATTAATAAGTATTATTCTGCAACTGTTAACAATATTTTAAAGATTATTATTGGGATGCAGCATTGATAGACATTCGATACTTTTTCTTTCTTTTACAACTCAACATAGATCAATGGTCAGTTTGGGATTAAAGGGAAGTAAGCCTTGTTGACATTTTTACAGTATATTTTAAGCTGCCAAATATTATAACAGGATCTGTATAAAATAAATAACTACTAAAATAGTTAAACTAACTGAAGTATCTTAATTAAAACAATTTCAGTAATACCATTTTATGACCAGAGAAAAATCTCATTTGAAGATTTAACTAAAATCTGAAGGTAGATTGGGATAATGAAAGATGCATTTCAAAAGCTATGTAAAGTATTAAGAAACAGAGGAAAGAGTAGTGAACATAATAACAGTTTCTGGAAATGAATGCTGGACAATCTCCTCACAGATGAAGAAGAGACTGGAAGCAATAGAAATGTGGTTCTATAGAAGGATGCTGAAAATACCTTTGACAGAACACTTGACAAATGGCAAAGTTTTAAAGAAAATGGAAAATAAAAGGACACTTACATGTAACATCACAAAGAGATAGTTGTAATTTCTAGGGCAAATAATGAGGAAAAAGGGCTAGGGAAATTTGATACTCACAAGATAGATTGAAGACAAGGTGGTCTGAGGAAAACAATACATAAACTATCTAGTAAGATTGTGAAGAAGAAGAAAAGCTATAAAGCAAAGTAAGGAGACTTTGCCCAAGCAACAACAGTTATCATTGCTAGCTTAAAATAGTGAAAAATTTCTCTAAAATTTATTTGTTATCTTTTTTTAATCAAATTCATCCCAAGCAAGGCAGTAATGCCACTAATACACAAGGGGTTACTGGGTGTGGAAGAATTAGAAAACAGAAACATTACTAAGGTTGGTTGGTTGATTTTGTTTAGTGACAAATCAACACCTCGATGGGTTATTTAATGCTGAAATATAAATATTTTGAACAAAGTTATATGCTTTCAACTAAATATATTTTGAACCAATTATATTTCT
This sequence comes from Acanthosepion lycidas, assembly GCA_963932145.1. Classification (NCBI taxonomy): domain Eukaryota; kingdom Metazoa; phylum Mollusca; class Cephalopoda; order Sepiida; family Sepiidae; genus Acanthosepion; species Acanthosepion lycidas. The sequence continues at coordinate 20,934,855 of OZ010577.1, forward strand.
TCTACTACAGATGAAAAGTATTGTTAGTAATTCTATTATAAAATGTATTGTTGGTCATATTTTATATAAAAATGTATAGTGTTTTGTTTTTGTTTGGGGGTTTACTATTTACCCATAACTGGGAACCCTAACAGGTGCTTGGGTCAAGGTGGACCTGGCAAAAACAGCAATTAAAAGATGGTCCCATGCTCCTCAAAACCTCTAATCTCATGCACAAGCCTTGCTACTGGATGTAGTTTATTGTCATACTCAGTACTACATTACTAAATGATGAGAACAATAAAAAAGAGTAATCAGGAAGACAGTAGATAGAAATTGACATTCCATTTAATTTTTTGCAGATTAAAGTTGTCTGGAAAGCCAGAAGCCAGAAGAGAGTTCCATAAGTGTGAAGTGCAAGAAAAGAAACTGTAAGCATAGAATTTAGAGCTACATCTTGCCAAGTCAACTGTAAATTGGTGAGACCTAGTTGTCAGTCTAGTGCTACACTTAAATTCATAAAGTTTAGGTACCATAGAGAAGAGCTCATCCAAACAATTACCATGAAAGTGTTTATACAAAAGGCAGAGGGAAGCAACTTTATAGCAGTGGGAAAATGACTAAAGCTGAACTGCCAGATCAGGACCAATAATATTGCTGATTCTTCTTTGGAATTTATCAAGAATTGTTAAATATATAGCAAGAGCAGTAGATGACATGTGGTAGCAATATTCTAAGCATGGATGAATGGTAAACTTATATATATGTAAGATAGATTCTGGAGAGAAAATCATCTATCATGACACAGTGAAGCAACATTCTTAGCTGCAGGCCTAGCAATGGATTCAATGTAGTCTTTCCACTTCATGTCAGCTGAGAATGTTAGCCTGAAATAGTACAATGAATCACTCACCTGGAGGTTAGCATCAGCCATGCTGATGGAAGGCAGAAAGGCATCTCTTAGTTATATCAATGTAGTCTCTATTCCAGTGGTACATTTTATAAGGAAATGGAAAAAGGTAATGCAGTAAAATGCAGTTTCTGTGTCTGTTATGACAGAAATTGTTAATGAAATATTCAGAAAAATTACTATTTGATTCAAAGAGCATAAACTGCAGCTCAATTGCCACAGATGTTAATTTTATTGCTTGCAACAATGTGTCATGACACATCAAAGATACAATCTCACCAAAACCTGAATTATGAATAATGATGAAATTACTTGCTCAATGTTTTTTTTTTTTAAATAAATAACTTAAATAAATATTATTAGTTCAAAAAAATTAAATTTAAATGGTTTTTATTATATTTTATTATAAATGTATTAATTGCAATAAGTCTTTGAGCACAACATTTTTTTGTAAAGAAGCATGATTTCATCAATTTACAGCGACCTTTGTAATCTTCCAACTGATCTTGTAGGCTTCTCCATTTCCTTGTTATCTGCGGAGTTACATACAGTTGATGATGGTTGAATGTAGACTGCAGGAAAAAGAAACCTCTTTTATTCAAAGATCCGATTCACGATATGTAAAAAAACAAAATTATTGCATTTTATGTTATTCTATGACATTAAAATACCAAATAAAATTAACTATTTAATATTAATAATAAATAAAGTGATGACAGATTTTAAAGTTTTACTGTTTTGTTAAAATCTAATGAAAATAAAAAAAAATATAACATGTAGATTTTGCTGGTTTAAATTGAGTTCAACAGATCAATGCTTTGTGTAAAAGAAAAAGAAAAATATTAGTTACTAATTCAAATATTAGCGGTTAATTCAAGTAATTGCAGAGAGAAAAAGTGAAAACCTCATAGGATTTATAGTTAATGCCATCCTATATTCAAACTGCAGAGTAGTGACCTAATGGATACATCATTTGGTTGCTAATCTAAATATTCAAATCATGGCAGGATTCACTTAATTTTATGTTTGCTTGAGCAAACTAGCTGACAAAAATATTTTACAAAGAAGATTTTCTATTTAACCATTATTCTTTGGTAAGTAATTCATGTCAAAAGAAGAAATAAATAATCCAGCAAATGAACTCTTCACTATGCTACATTGATTTTGTGAATTTAAGTACTGACTAAAATGGAGGCATTGTTATATTGATTCAAAGTTGTATTTACTAGATGTAACCATGTTCTATGCTAACAGTTTCTTTTCTTACACTTTTGGAACTCTGTTTCAGCTCCATGCTTTCTAGCCAACTTTCATCTTCAAAAATTTAAATGCAATGTCATTCATTATCTACCGTCTTCATGATTACTCTTTTTTTATTGTTCTTGCTCCTTCTTTTAATTTTTTTTTAAAGCAATTCACCCCAAGCAAGGCAGGAGTGCCACTAGCATGTAAGGGGTTACAGAGGATTGGGAACAAGAGTAAAGAGGTGTGTTTGAGGAAAAGATATAGAGAAGGATGGGGAACAAGATCAAGGTATCAGATGTCAATTGACATTACACTTGAATATTTGAAGTTTATAGTTATCGGGGAGGAAGCAAGCAAGGGGAAGGGAGTTCCACAGAGGGGAAGTGCAAGAGATAAGCTGTTTGAGTAGAAGAGCCAGTTACATTTCTTAATAATGTTTCTCTTTTATTGTTATTCTTTTACAGTTAGTAACTCTTTGTGTCTTATTGGTTTTATTGATTTGCATGGGATGATATGATTAAAGAACCAAAAAAATTATTTACTAGAAAATGTAAAAAAATAGCAGTAAAAATGAAATGTTTTAGGTGTTTATGAAATAAAACTGAAACTTTCCAATTTCTTAACCACAAAAATCTCATTCACAAATTCAAGGTCTGTTTAGAAATGATCCAACCATTTTGTAAATTTCAAGAACTGATTGCTTGATCTTGATGTTACATTGCAAACTAATCAGTAAGTTAATTACTACACCTGAAGGAATGGGAAATCTTCTTTGGTATGACCCAGGCAGTAGATAGACAACATTGAGTGAGCTTATGGATTGTGTGGTCATTGCATTCATCATGGCATGATGAATGCAATGACCACACAATGTCTTCCCATGCTTCAATGTCTTGTGCAGGGTATTTTTGTAAATGTTTGCCAACAACAATCACCACACATCAAAATTTGGCTTCCTTTGAAATCTGGGTTTTCCCAAAGCTAAAATTGATATTAAAAAAATAAATTCTAACTTTAGGGAAGATTAAGACAAACATAACAAGTCAGCTGATGGCAATCCCTAAAGATGATTTTTTATACTGTTTGTAAAAGTGTAAGATCTGTGAGAAAAAGTGTGCAAAGCCCCAAGGAGAATATTTTTTTTTAATCATTTCACCCCAAGAAAGGCAATAATGCCACTAAAATGCAAACAGTTATTGGGAGTGGAAGAGAATGAGAAACTTTAGTAGGGAGAAAGGACAATAAAAGAACAGGTTTCGGGAAAATAGAAGATGGCAATTGATGTTGTATTTAAATTTTTGGAGATTGTAGGTAGCAGAGAAGCAAGAAATTGAAAGAGATTTCCAGAAGTGAAAAGTGCAAGGAAAGAAACTATGAAAATAGAACTTATGTTTGCATCTAGCTAATTCAATACTAAAACAATGAGACCTAATAGCCAATCTAGTAGTACACTTAAATTCAAGCAGTCAAGGTAGCAAGGAAGAAAGCTCATTAGAACAACTTCTATGAAAATATTTATAGAAAAGATAGCAAGAAGTCACGTCACAGCAGTGGAAAAGTGACTAAAGTTGAGATGACATGTCAGTATTGATAACATTATGGATGCTTCTTTGGATTTTGTTGAGAATCTCGAGATATATAGCTAGATCATCAGACCAGATATGGCAGCAATATTCAATGAATAGACAAATGGTAGGTTTATAAAGATGGATTCTGCAAGATGGATTCTGATGAGGAAAATTGTCTGGGATGACACGCACAGTAAACCAACCTTCTTTGCAGCAGACATAGCAATTGACCCTCCACTTTATGTCCATGGAAAATGTGAGATCAAGAAGGTGCAATGAATTGTCCTCCTGGAGGTTAGCATCAACCATGCTGCTGGAATTTCCCCATCTAAAGTGAAAGCTATTTCACAATTCTCTGCATCTGATAGCATGAGAAAATTGTATCAATTTTTAGGGATGCTAAATTTTTCTATCGATTACTGCCCAGCTGTGCACAGATAATGAAACCTTTGGCAGATATTTTAACAATATCAAAAATTGTGATAGTATTTCACAAAATGAAATCAGGTTTGTCCCATGCAGTGAAATTATCTCATGTGTAGATGCCTCTTCCACTGGTGTAGGTGCTGTATTTCTTTTCTCTCTAGAAAACTGTTACCAACACAGGTCAGCATTTGGATGCAAACTCTTGGCAGCTTCTTCAGTGATTTGCGATTTTTGGCATTTGTTGGAAGAGCAAACTTTTCACATACTCTCACAGACCACAAATCCCTTACTTCAGTCAACATCAGACAAACATGCATCATGTGAAACCAGACATCTGGATCATCTGATGCAGTTTACGTTAGATATATGTTTTGTCAAAGAAACTGAAAATATTCCTGTAGACACCATTCTCCCATGACATTAATGCTTTCATGCTGGTTCCATGCATGGAATACCAGTCAATGGTAGAAGAACAAAACAACTCATCATCTTTAAAATTTTCAAAGATACAGGTCACTAACACTGAGAATGTGTGTGACATTAGCAGAGGGCGATTGTTCATTTCAAAAATATTGTGACAGTCTTCACTCTGTATAAAGTGGTCTTATCTTGGTGCTAATGCTTCAATCAAGCTCGTCCAAGACAGACTTTTGCGGCCTCAAATGAGGTCTGATATTTGATTATGGTCAAAAGGTACCATGCCAAAAGGCTGAAGACAGAAGACACATTTGACCACCTCCGGGCTCCTTCCCATCTTGAGTGATTCACTCATGTACATAACTGGACTCCTACCCTTATGTGACATTACAGCAGAAACTACAGCAAAGACTTTTATATCTGGGTGGATAGTCTGTTTCTTTATTTCAGCTGGAGCTGTCATCACAAAAGACAGAGTTTGACAACTTGAGTCTGACCTATTCAAATAGTTGATGAAACTTTTAAGGTGCAAGAGAATTAGGACCACTGCATATCACCGAGTGGTCAATGCTTTCACCAAATATTAAAATCAACTCTGAGAATATTGACAGAGCAGTCAAAGTGGCTGGGACATCTACCGTTAATCTGCCTTGTACTACATACAGCTGTAAAAGATGAAATGCAATATTCACCTGCTGAAATGGTGTATGACACCACACTAAGACTCCCTAGACAGTTTTTCCCTCAGTCACCACAAAAAGTGTTGAACCTTGTTGATTGGTTGACAGACAGAATGACCAGTTTGCCTACAAATCACCTATACAGAGCAAAAAAACCTATATACACCAAAACTCCTGCAATCATGAACACACGTTTTTGTGCATGACTCGGCCAAAACAAATGCATTGCAGCCACCATACAGAGGACTATTCAAGATTCTGAATAGACATATTAAACATTTTACTGTGTGCATAAATAATGCAAACCAAAATATTTCTTTGGACAGGCTGAAGCCAGCATTTCTGGATGCTATGTGGTTGGATAGGGATACTCTAATCACTCCTATATCTCCAGTATCACCAGATTTACGAAAGCAAACAGTGATCAAGTCTGGATGCCATATTAAATGGCGTAAGCATTTCTTATCTTAACTAGTTTCCTTATGTTTTGTTTTCATATATACTCTTGCCTGATACTAACAGAGAGGACATTTTTGCACTATTGAATGGACATCGTGAAAACATTGTGGCACTTTTAATATAAATTGCATGCATATTCATTTCTATATTGTAATTTGTATAAAGTATGTTTCCATATTTCTATTATATCAATAACAAGGAGAATAAAAATAACTCCTTGTGGCAGATTTTAGAAACTGTATAGAGAGTGGGTACAAGTTGAGTTACAAATGGCAATTCTCTTCCTTTCATTGACATAGTCACGTGATGGCTGGTATATGACATCGGAAGATAGACTGATGAAGGGTAGTTGTGATGTAGAGCCCAGAGAAGCAGGATGTCTCTAGCAGTAGTAAGTCTTACAGAAAAAACCACATGGCCTAACCAGGTTTGTAAAGAAACTGCCATAATTCCAGTTTTCACTTCAGGAAATATTACAAGTTTTTCTAACTTACACACTGTTGTTGCATATATGTTATAATTTCTCTGCATAGGACACATGTATATATCTTATTTTGTGTAAAATGTAGCATTATAAAACTCTCTGATAACTAATGTTTGTTATTCATTTCCCATTCAGCTATCCTATTATGTTGTTATAACATGGATATAACAATACCCATAATGGGAGAAATATAAATAGGAGAATAAATCTTTCTTCAATAGCTCTCTTCCCATATCTAGACTTGACAAATTTAAGCACAGTGCTACATTGGCAGTTAGGTCTCATCATTCTACAATTGATATGACTAGCTGTAATTATAGTACGATGCTAGCATATTCTTCTCTCACATTTCTTGATTCTAAAACTCTCTTCCAGCTTCTTACTTTCCAGTCAAGTTTGATATTCAAAAATACAAGTGAAATATCAATCGTTATATTCTGTGTTCTTAATTCTAGTACTTTTTTTTCTTCTCTCTCCTTAATAATGTTTTTCTTTTTCTCATATTCTTTCACACTCAGTAAACCCTTGCATCTTAGTTGCTTTATTAACTTGATTGATTGATTTTGTTTAGCAGCATATCAACCTCTATGGGTTATTTAATGCCAAAATTTAAATATTTTCAACACAATTTTATGGCTTCAACTAAATACATACCATAAATTGTACTTTGTTTACATTATTTGGACTATTGTCCTCATCTTTGTCGCCATATTTATTACAACGTTTCGGCTGTTGTACACTTTGGCCTTCTCCAGGTAGTTGGAATGTCGAACTTAACCCTTTATTTCGCTCACTGGGGTAGACTGTTCTAGTTCCACGTGCCATGTTTAATGGATGTCAGTTATCAATTATCTCCTGTTAATTTCCCTCTGAAAATTCTCCACTGCCTTAACCGGATATTGAACTCATACTCTTTGGGTCCTGTCACTGGATCTAACCAATGCCTTTCTCCACTTCAACAAAATATATACCATAAATTGTACTGTTGGCAATGTTATTATAAATAGGTATTGTTGGTAATTTTACTATAAATATATATTGTTGGTAATAATTTTTACTATAAAAATGTGTTTTTATACTTTCATAATGTTTTGGTTTGTTTGGGTGTTTATTATTTGCCCCGAGCTGAAACTCTAAAAGGTGCTAACATCCCAGGTCAGTGTAGATCTGGGAACAATAGTAATTAAGAGGTGGTTCCATGCTTCTCAGAACCCCTAATCATTCAATCAGAGGCCTTGCTGCTGGATGTAGTTTATCATCATACCCAGGACTATGCCTTGCTTGGGGTGACATGATTAAAAACTAACTATATGTTTTTTTCAAATTCATTTTTCCAAATATTCTACATCATTAAAGTGATAATGCCCAATGAATGTGTCTAATGCACTCTGAGGCAGCTGAACTAATTTTGCTAAAATATCAATCAGTGATAGTTGCAAATAATTGAAACTTTTAATTGGGATATTTTAAGATTGAAGATCTCTTCCAATTAAATTTTCTTTTTTATTTCCATTATTAGTAATCGAAAGATTGGAAGGCTGAACATCTCATCAAATGAAATTCTTTTTATTTATTTTTATTTCTATTTTTGATGATGATGATGATGTTTCATTTAATATCATCCATGTTTACAAATTTCCTTCTGTGCATAAATATCTTTCTTTAGAGCAACAAGTTCAAAGACTAAAACAAATGACTGAAAAAAATGTTTAACAGCAGTCCTGAGACAAAAAAATATTCTTTTCGTTTTCAAAAAGACAAGCACTAAACAATACTAAGAAAGGAAAAACTGAATATTTTCACCATAGTTGTATATGCACCAATAGTACAAAATACAAATGAAGAAACTGAAAAGTTTTACTGTACACTAGACAATGCCAAGGCTCAATGCTAATCACAAGAAATCACAATCATCATGGGAGACCAGAATGCCAAAAACTTGAAGGAGTGAGATAGTGATATAGTTGGTAAATCTAGATTAGGAACTTGTAATAAACATGGAGAAAAATGGGTTCAGTGATACAAATGATCAAGTAGTAGTCACCACCTGGTTTCAATTATATATATGAACATGGAGAAACCTAGGAGGAGAAATGAAAAACCAAATCAATTATGTAACTATCAATAAGAGATTCAGGAATGCTGTTCTACACTGCAAAACATACTCAAGTGCCGACTGTGGAAAAGACCACCTTCCAATGATAGGCAAACTTAGAATGAAATTATAGACATTGAAGCAAACCAAGGCAGCACCAAAATTGTAATATGACAAACTCCCGAATGAGTTGAATTGCAAAGTAATGTATACTGTTTTAAAAGATACAATGAACTAAATGAGAACAGAAATTCAAAGTGGGACACATTGAGAAACTTTAGTAATATCAGCAAATTAGATCATCCCAAAGAAAACTAGACAAGGAAAAAAGGAATGGGTGAAAGATGAAAAAGTGACAGCAAATAATGCCAAGGTATGGCACAGAATATAAGACATTGTGCAAAGAAATTAGAAACAAATTCAGACAAGCAAAAGATGTATGGCTCAGCAAAAAGTTTGCAGTAATAGAAAGAAGGAGCACCACAAATAAGACAATGTGTATAAAAAAATAAGAGAAATAACAGGACAAAAGATGTACTTAACAACGGGATGCATAAAATCAAAAGAGGGAGAGAATGCTGATAATAGAAAAAGAAAAAATACATCAAAGATGGAATGAATACATCAGAGAAATCTTTCATGACAAAATAGGAAAACTTGCAATATGCAAAAGCCAGAAATAATAATGTCTGAAGTGAAATCAGAACGACCAAATTGAACAAGAACAAAGCAGCAGAAGCAGATGGAATTGTAATAGAGATGCTGGCAGCCTTAGATGATTTCAGTATTGACAAGATTACAGACATAATAAATTAAATATACAACAGTGATGATATACTGGAAGACCTAAGTAGTTACATTTTCATAGCACTGTCTAAGAAGCCAGGTGAAAACAAAACATGATTCAGATCCTGATTAATAATACAGAACTTATATTGGAAGCCAACTGTCTGTGTATAGACAGAAAAAGAAAATGAATTCAGTAAATATACAAAAACATAAAGTGGCAAAAGACAAAGGTGGGTCATTTCACTAGACTTATTCAACCTTTAGAGTGAGGTGATTCCGAGAGAATTAGAAATCTTAATATAAAATATGTAGATGACACTGTTGATAGCAGATGCAGAAAAGAATCTACAGAAACTCCTAAAGAATGCAGTAAAAGAAACCAAAAAGAAAGTATTAAACATCATTATTGTTGTGGTGTCTGCCCTCTAATGAATCTATTGTGGACTTTTCCACTTACTATAAAATTAGTAGGAAAGTAAGCCTCAGGAGAACAGTTGTATGGATTGAATGCTGGTCAACTGACACACACTCCCAAGTCATGTATTACTCTTCTGTCGTATTTACTGTTCAATACATGATTTATCTGCAACCTCTTATTTGTTAACCATTTACTTGGCTACAACAATTATGTAAAAAGACAGAATGTCAGCAAAAGAAGCAGCCCAAGATGTGAACTACAAATTGGAGACACCAAAATCAAGCAAGTAGAAAAATTTAAATATCTAGGAAGTTTTTTAACAGAGGATTGAAAATGTGAAGGAGCATTGAAATAGTAGAAGGTAAGTATTAAGAAACAGGAAAATTTTGTTAGAATCAAAGAGAAATGGACTGTTATGTAACCTGACCTCAGCGTAGCAGGGTGGTGGCAAACGTGGTAGAACCCCTCCTCAGTGTGTCAGGGTGGTGGCAATGTGGTAGTGCCAGGACTATACCGTTGGGAACTTTGGTTTCTGGTAGGGCCACCCAAGGGGGATTGGTCTGGCACCCAGTGGTATTAGGATCACAACCTGACTAAAGGGGCTCTGGTGAAAATCCAGGAGGTGTCTATTCCGGCAACCGGCGGCCTCGGGTCATTCTGTCAATGGGTCTGTGGAAAATCTGCGGCAAACAGGGCATTTTCCCTCGGGTAGAACTTGGGACCCTTCCCTTAATCAAATGCCAATGAATCTTCCTTTATGAGCGATATGGTCTGTGATGCTGTACTTGCTTGGGAGGAAGCTGGTTCAACCCAACCAGGGTGAAAACAGATACAAGTCAAGTCAAAGAGGACTGTTATGTAATATTGGTCTTCCTGCATGGCTGTGAATTCTGGACAATCTCATCACAGATGAGAAAGAAACTTGATGTGGTTCTACAGAAGGATGCTGAGAATACTATGGACTGAACATATGAGCAACAATAAAGGTCTAAAAAAAAATGGAAAACAAAAAGCATCCTTATTCTTAGAATGAGGAAGAGATAGTTGAAATTTCTAGGACACATAATGAAAGAGTGCTAGAAAATTTGTTACTCAAATGATATATGGAAAGCAAGAGGGACTGAGGAAAGCAATGAATAACCTGACAAGCTTACATAAATGGTTGTCAGAACAGGGATTAAAGAGATAGCAAAAAGACAAAGATTGCTGAAAGTTACAAAGGATAGGAAATTGTGGAGAGTCATGATTGCCCACATGCTTAAAAGACATGGTATACAGAAAAAGAAGTCAAGTTTTATTTTGATACAAGACAACATTCATGTGACTTCCAAAAAGGATAAAAATATATGACAGAATAATAGATTAATCAAAGTCAGTTTAGTATAGTAGTAGACTAATGGGGAGTAGGATTTGGGGCTTAGGAAGGTTGTGCTATCATTATCATCATCATCACCATGTATCATGGATTATCATGGTTCTCCACAACTTCCTATCCCTTGTAGCTCTAATTAATATTTTATCATTCCTTGTTCCTGCTCTGCCATCTCGTTGCACAAACTCATGAGGGTAAGTTTCTGTCTGTTTCCTGCTACCTCTCCTCCTTGCAATCATCTGTCTTTTTTATAATATGTGTTAGAAATTTCAAACGCTTCTTTCAGTTTTTAAATTCCTTGTTCTTTTGAACTTCCTTGTTGTTCACATGTTCTGTGCATAGTATCCTCAGTATCCATCTGTAGAACATCTCAGACACTTTGACTCTCTTCTTCATCTGGCTTATGGCCATATCACATTGAAACACCAGTTCCCATTTAATCACCAAAGTTAAACAATATCAAGCATGGTCAGTACTCAGATGGGTGACCACTTGGGACTAACAATAAGCTTGGATGTGCAGATGATGGCTCAGAATTGTTAATTGGACAGCTGAGTTCCAATTCAACTTGAGTTTGTTATATTCACTTACATGAATTCACTTCTTTCCCAGCTCTGGGTTAATTAGCAAGACTTTAATCACTAAATCATTATTATCCCCCCACCAAAAAAAATTCTTACAATCTAAAACATATTTTCTGGCTTTAAAGGAAAGGGTAGACAAACTAAAGAAAATGAATAAATTAATCTTCTTCATCTGTAAGGAAATTGTCCAGCATACAGGAGGATAGGTATGACATAGCAGTGCAGCACCTTTTTCTTTGTTTCTAACAAAATATTCCCATGCATAATTTCTGTAATGTTTTTTTTTCCTATTCTGATGAAGATTAAGATTTCTGTATCACACTTTTTGTTCTGTTCTGCATTAGTATTGCTCCCATCATTTATCTTCCTTGTTTTTTTAAGGAACACATTTAGACTCATCTCTGTCTGAAGCACTTCTGGCTTGGACCCACTTCTAGCAATGCAATCACTCTAAATATCTCCCAATATTCCAAGCACCATCATTTTACCCTTTCTTGGTGGTTAATAAACCTGTAGATGAACCTTAACGTTGCTTTAGAGTTTTAATTGCCAAAAGGCATTTAGCTGTCTTGAGAATGGCAAGTAGGGAGGTAAACCTTCCATTCCAAAAGCATTTATAATACTGTCTTTTATGGATAAAATAGAGGTAGTGATAGGGAGTTTTACCAATTGTCTACAAGGGTTTACCTTCCTAGAAAATCAGCATTTATAATAATGGCTTTTATGAATGGAATAAAGGTAGGAAAAGAATATTGTATCAATTTTCTATAAGAAAAGGATCCACCTGTTTAGAAAATCAGTATTTCTAACATGGGCTTTTATAGATGGGATAGGTGGAAGAAGACAGTGATGTACCAATCTTCTGTGAGAGTTGACGGTACCTGTCTAGAAAATAAGCATTTGAAATACTGCCTTTTACAAAGTTTAAACACTAAAATGATACTAGTATGAAATATGCTACTATTTCAGTCATGATTCAGTCCTTTTTCAGACATTTACTAAATTTAGTTTATTACAGCACAAGACCAAAATGAAAATTGTAATGGAAATCAGAAGATTGTGTCATGCCCAAAATAAGGTGGGTTTCTTCTTTTATGTGCTGTCTTCAGGACATAGGTGATCATGGCTCTCCATTTCCTCCTATGCCTTGTAGCTATCAGCTACTTCTTCCAGACCCTGTTCTGCCATCTACTTGCTTAAGTCCACTATGTCATGCATTGTTTTCCCTTGTGAGTATCAAATTTTCCAAGACCTCCTTTCTCATTACATGTCCCAGAAATTTCAGCTGCCTCTTCCTAGTGTTAAGTATAAGTTTCCTCTTTGTTTGCATCCTCTCCAAAATCTCATTGTTGCTCATAGGTTCGGTCCATGGTATCATTAGCATCCTTTGGTAGAACCAGACCTCTGTTGCCTTGAATCTCTTCTTCATCTTTGAGGAGACTGTCCCACATTCACTGCCGTAAAGGAGGACAGATATCACATATCAGTTCAGTACTCTTTTCTTTGTTACCAACAAAATCCTCTTGTCCCGTACCTGCTTTAAAAAGTAAAATTCAAAATCAATGATTTTACCCGGGCTCAAAACTGACTCCTGGTAATCATGTGAGATCATATGCTCATATCTAAACCACCAAATAGATCACTATTATTATTATTATTATTTACTATTGTTCATCCAATACAAGGCCTAAGTGCCACTCAAGGTAGAGTGTTTCTGTTGTATCCTTAAAGAGATTACAAACAGACAACGGTCATACTTGAATGAAGGAACAGCAACAGGCACATAGATGAAAGAAAGAGAGGTTTATTGTAAAAGAGAATAATACACTACTGAAAGAGAGGGAATTGGGTGGCAGGCTAGTAATTCCTGAAGCAAGCCTCCAGGTATATCCAGTGCTCACTATATATAGCTACTGATATAGTCAGTCCACATAGGCAATAGGGAGTGTGGGACATTCTATTACAACAGTTACTAAATGAGGATGTTGTAAGGGTGTATTGAGAGGGAGCATGGATTGCATATTATGACAATATGTAATATAGATAATGATTGACATTCAACTTGAAGAGGTTAAATTTGTAGTGATCAAAAGTCTGACATTGCAATAGTTCTGGGGAAAAATCTGTCTGAGTGTAATTTCCTGTTTACCAATGGAATATGAAGAGAATGAGGATGAGTAGACTCTGTACGTGACAAGACGGGACCATGCTGTGAAGGTCAGGGCTGATGGAACTGAGGAATGTAGTTCACCTGAACATCTGCCATGAAAATAGCTGTAGAGAAGCAAGAGGCTAGCAAAGTCTTATCCATGGGAAAGGGGTTAAAGAGAGGAAAAGAATTCATCACCCACAAGGCCATACAAATCCTTTTGAACTTGTACAGGCAGGAAAGTGAGAATCGGACAGCTCTGGCCAAGATGACTGATTAACTGAGTTTTCTATGATACAAAACCAAAACAAAAGAAATTGACATTAAGAAGACTGTATTTCAATATTTTGAAAAAAAAAAAATTCAAAATTTTGCTTTTTATCTGAGCTTAAATATCAACCACTGTAGAATAAACAATATTTTGGTAAAAAAGCAGGCCACTTTTTAGCAGTATTATAAAGAAAAGCTTACTGCAACATTAATGTAAAAATTAGATTAAAAACTCTGAGTGTTTTTCTTCATTGACATAAGCACAGAACTTGGAGTTCTATCAAGCTGATGTCCATTCTGTAGATTGTACCAATGTTCCAGTTGTGGCACAAGTGAATCTACTTGATTTAATGAAGTCTGTCACATCTTTGAGAAACAACCATCAAATCTGTATTGATCTACAACAATGTTTTAACCATTCAGACTCAGACCTAAATATTCCTTTTCTTTTTCAATTGCTTGAATCTTCTTTTGCTAGTAAAGTACCTTTCATACAAGGTTATCATGCTGACTTCTCATAATTTGTACTTATTATGATTACCATTATTAATTTTTGATTAGTATTTCTTTTAACTTAATTTTAGTTTTTTACTCAGATTATCAGTCTACAGACGTGAACAGAGAATACAATTTAAAAATAAACTTTAAGCATCAGCAAGATTTAAGCTTACATTCCCTATCCAGAAAATACAAATAAGCTCAGTGTCAAATGGTAATAGTAAAGGCAATATTAGATGTTTTATTATAAAGGAACATTCGGTATTTTTTAACTAAGCAATTTGGACTATTGTTGGTTGAAATTTATAAAATCTTTCTCTTAAAAATTTTTTTCAGGAAAATAGGTTTCTCAAGTCCAGTAGCTTTTATCGCTCTTTCCAGTATTAATAGGGGTTTCCTTCCTGACCTTTTATTCGGAGTAGTGTGGAATATCAGCCTCTTGATAATATTAGGTTGGTGCAAAAATAATGACGTAATAATGTCGTTTTTTGACGTATTTTTTAACATCAGAAAACGACATTATTACGTCATTATTTTTGCACCAACTTAATATCATTATTTCCTGTTTAAGTTACATGTGCTATCCATTTTAGTTGTTGCTGCTGTTGTAAGTTCTCAAGTGATGTTATTTCTGTTATTTGGTACAGTTCTTTGTGATTCTATAGCACCAGTCCATAATGTTTGAAGGTCTTAGGAAAGACTTTGAGCTGATCAGCAGTGACTCTCATCAACTTGGTGGGATTATGGGTGATAATGGCCTTGATCTTGGCTGCCCTTGTGATTGCTGAATGCTTTGAATATTTCTTTCTCTTCCCCCACAAAGGACACATCACCAAAGCATGAAAAACTTTGCAACTTTCAAGAAGAGTTGCTGAGATTGAAAACTAGTGCTATAAGCATCATAAGCTTTTTGTTTCTTGTGTTAGATTGGAAGCAGCTCTGTTAATGGTCTTAATATACCTGAACAAGAACTGAGTAAGTTTAGACTTTAGTGCATGCCATACCACATTACATAAAATTATCTTCAATTTATGGCATATTAAAGGTGTGTTCTCAACTGCCTGGTACACCCGGTATCTCTCTCTCTCTCTCTCTCTCTCTCTCTCTCACTTATATATATATATATATATATATATATATATATTTGTTCAGTAATTCCTCTTTTATACAAGTTTCATTAAAAAAAAATGACTGACAAGGGACTGTGGTTAAGTTTTTTATTTAATTTTTCTTGTGTTTTTATAATTTTCTTCTTTTCTGGACTTAAATTATGAAGAAATTGTCCAAATGTTTTGTATGTCTGAGCACTTTTGGCCATTATTAAGGATGATTCTATTTTTACTTTTATGGAATGTTTTATGTATGTATCTAGAATTATAGGAATGTTTTATTTTCCAAACACAGTCAGCACATTGTGGCCGTGTTAATAGTTGATATTATTGAGTGTTGACTTTTTCTTTTTTTTTATTAATAATTACATTACTTTTAGCCTTTTCTTTGTACATGTGAATGAGATTATTATATTTGTATTATCAATGAGTATGTTGTGGAGATATATATATATATATATATATATATATATATATATATATGAGAGAGAGAGAGATGCTGTCAAATCAATGAATTACAACAGGTGTTAATAAGTAAATGTAGGTATTAAGAGACCAAGATACATTAATCAATACCAAAAGAGTGAGACAGATATGAATAATTGATGGCAAAGGGAAGAAAATAGTACTGTTGGTAGACTTAAAAGTAGTGTAATCAGTAAAATAAATTAGCTTTTTGTTAGGAAATGGTGATGACACATGTTAATACAGAAGAACATACGAATATAATTCTTACAAGAGAGAGTAAAACTGATATGGATTGAGTTACTTTTATACAATATGCTAATATATACATGAAATGCAATCTCTGAATATTAACTTTGAACATCGTTACCATTAACCTAAGGAACTCCAGCAATACCTCACAATATTACCAAGCTTAATTGGTTCTTCCTATACAGATGAAGCCTTCTTTATATATTTTATTCTGGAGTTAAGTTGGAGATAAAATATTGAGATTCTGTATTTATTATGGGGTGCTGAAAACTTCCTATTCAAGACCATTTCCCAAAATCTGATCAAATAAACTAATGACTGTGCTTTTTTTTTTTTTTGGAAGAATTCCTTGGTTGGGCTGTGAACTTTATAGCAATCTCTTGTCTATGTTTGTTTACAAGTCTGCCATTTTTCCATGCATTGAATATTGCTGCTGCATCTGGTCTAGTGCTCTACTATACATTTAGAGATTCTTTATAAAATACAAAGAAGAATCTGCAATGTAATTTGTCCTAACCTGGCATCTTGGCTTCAGTCATTTGCGCATCACCATATGCCTTTTATATAAATATTTTCATATTAATTGTACTAATAAGCTTTCTTTTTGGTACTTAGACTTTATGAATTTAAGTGCAGTACTACATTGGCAGCTTGGTTTCATCATCTGACAAGTGGAATGGCTAAATGTAAGTTCTATGCAAACAGTTTCTTGCCTTGCACTTTTTGTGGAAATCTCTTCTTGCTTCTCAGTCAACTTTGATCTTCAAAAATTTAAATGCAATGTCCATCGTTCTCTTCTGTCTTCTTAATTCCTGTTCTTTTATTGCTCTATTTCTTTGATAGTGTTTTTCTTTTTCTCATATTCTTTCACACTCAGTAACTTAGTGTCTTTATTGCATTGCTTGGAGTGAAATGATGAAAATGTACTAGATATTGTTCATACAGCCATGATTCTTGCTTGTTCTCAAAGAAGTTAATATTTTTCCATGTTACGTTTATAAGTGGAATCTACATTTTCTATAAAAAGGACTTAACTCAATTTTTGAAATAACATAATAAAACCTAGTTAAGATGATTTAGACTTATATCTACCTTGTTTTATTGATAAAATATTTACATTACATTATTTATCTATGTAGAATTTGTCTGTTACTTATTGCTGACCTATATTACAAATTGTCTATATGAAATATACTGCATACGTTCTTTTATAATTATTTTGTTTTGTTGATAAACTATATGCACCTCCAAACTGCATCACCCAGTATAATCTGTCATATATTGCTTAATAAAGGAGATGGGCACTGCCAAATAATGCACATTATATAAAAAACAAACCTTTTTCATCTACTAAAGAAACAGGATAAAATGATCTGAATTTTTTTTTTTTATTAATATTCCCTTTCCGACTCCTCTAATAATTTATATATTTGGCTGGCTGAGATAATTTTGGCACAAGAGTAAATTTGCTATTGTGCTGACTCTTCTTTTTGTAATTTAAGATTTATGTTTACAAAAGCAATAAAAATTGGTTCTGTTTTCCTATTCTACAATAGCTATCAGCAACTTAGATCTACTCTCTCCTTTTTCACTGTATTTGTTGATTGCTACTGTTTAAAAGGTATAAAGCTACACACTATGTTTAAAAATACAAGTCTCAATCGCCTATATTAATTTAGAAAGATTCATGATTTTGAGTTGCCATGATGAAATTAAATAGGTGTGTATTCTACCATTTATTATTGTAAATCTAGTTATTTGACTACTCTCTATGTACATAATAAGAGAGATTGGTTAATAACTCGTGTTGGGGGTGGGGGGTCAGAATATTTATCAATATGTAATAAATGAGCAGAGTTTTAGTGAAGTTGAAAAATCATTCAGAGAATAAAAAATGGGAAAATTAATAAAAGGGGTTTTCTTTAATAAACTTAGGGTGGTCAGAAAATTTTCTAAAAAAAAAAAAAAAATGTCCCCCTCCTCCATCTATTAGGTATATAAGAGATTTATTGAATTTGATTGTAATATATGAAATGACATTCTTGATTCATAATTTAATGCTGATAGAATGTATTCCGGTATTTGTATATTGTAACATGTAATAGCGTTAACACAGCTCTTTGAAGACACTTCTTTTATAACCTATTACAACTGTTGCAGAGTTGCATGATAGATTGCTTAAGAAGCCGCCTCTTAATCTGGTCATTAGCCAGCAGTTGGGTTTGGGTAAAACTTTTGCCAGTTTATTTGACAGCATTGTCCAACCACCACTTTCTTTTATATCTTCTACCATGCCAGTCGTGGCTGTCAGACAATTTCTGCGACCACATCACCCATTAAATCTGATAAAAAAAGAACTCCAAAATTTATTGGTGAAGGTTTCAGACTCAACATGGACAACATCAAGGACCTTGAGTGGGGAGTGCTGCCCTGCATCAAGAGGGTGGCTTCTGAAAGACTCTATGTCTGGCAACAGGATTATGCACCATAACACACAAGCAGGAGAACCCAGTCATGGCTGTCAGACAATTTCTGCAGCCACATCACCCCTTACCACCTAACTCCCCAGGCTGCAACACCCTTGATTATTATATGTCGAGTTCAGTTGAACAAGAGACCAACAAAACTCTTTGTAACACCAAAGATAAACTGAAGGCAAGGATTATGGCAACATTCACCAACTTAAACAAGGAGACCATCCAGAAGAGTTGCAGGAGATTCTGTAGTCATCTGGAGGCTGTGGTTGAAGCCAAAGGGAATTTAATTAAATAAATTTACTCTTTAGTGTTTCAAGATAATTTTGTGTAATTTTGGTAAATATATCTCTTAAAATGATATGTCAATGTTATTTTCAATTTTGCATAATTTAGACAATTTATCCATCACACCCTGTATTTGGCCCCAATTTTCTGCAATATGTTTTCTAAAGTTCATCCATTTTACTTCGCAACATGCCAGTGTGTCAGTTCATATAGCTTTCCTTTTCTCATCAGTGTTCCATTTTTACATTTTGAGGTTTCACTAAAAGTATACTTATCCTTGTGTTAGGTGATGACTGATCTTGTCTAAGATTCTTGCTTTAATTTTCATCATGCAGTGTATCTCAGGCTGATGAAGCCTAGGAACAACCATCCTTCTCAAAGCTTACTTCTGATATCTGGGACACATATCTTGACCTCAGACATGTGGTCACGATCATTCTTCTGGGTATTCCACATCCTAGTCTGTGCCCCTATACCCAGTGATACAGTGTCAAGATCATCACACTCCTGTTGTTTGGCATGCATGTATGCATGAGGTGAGGGGCTGGGATGTAGCACATGGAGACAGGCATGAGACATGTAGAGGATGGAGGAAGGCCAGAGCAGCTTTTCTTCTAATGCCCAGGGAGTAGCAGCCACAATACCAAAATGCTACCTCTCTCCAGAGCCTTCTACACAGCAAACACACTATTGTATTAAATTGTCTTACTTGAAATGTCAGGATTCATGATTTGGTAGCTTTAAAGATGTTCAAGCAGGAGGACTCTGTATCAGATAAAAGATATCCAAGGAGTACTCTGTATCAGATAAAAGATATTCAAGGAGTACTCTGTAAACCAAGGAATTTGACTATAATATTGAATTAAATTGTATCATATGTTTCATTGAGGATTTGGGGCCTATAGAATATATTCAAGTTGCTGCATATTAAATAATTTACTATTGTAAATCTCATTATTTAAATATTTTTTGTATTAGATTGCATCACATGAAATTACATATTTGTTATTCATGAATTGGTGTTGATAGAATGTATTTAGGTTCATGCATATTGGATCATTTAATATTATACGTCTAGATATTTGAAATATCCTCTTGTATTAGTTTGTATCACATGAAATGATATGTTCCTGATTTATGATTTGTGCAGATAGAATATATTTAGCTAAGTGCACATTGTAGCATTCAATATTGAAAATCTAGCTGTTTGAATATATTTTATTAGATTTACGTAAATTGACATGTTCCTGATTTATAATTGGCTGCTTTTATGATGTTTGTGCACATTTTACTGTTTGGTATTGTAAATTTAAGTATTAGATATAATGTTATATTAACATGTATCTCATAAGATTACATTTTTCATTCTTGATTTTGTTTATATAATCTATTCAAGTTGGTGTGCACTGTACTATTTAATATTGTAAATCAGGATATTTGATGTTACTGCTGTACTGTAACACATGAAATCACATGTTCTTAATTCATAATCTGCTGCTTCTATAATATATTCAGGGAGTTGCTTAATGTACCATTCAATATTGTCTATCTATCTATGTATTCGAGGATATAGTAAAGAAAAAAAATTAAAAACATTCCACATGAGTAGATAGAAAATCTCAAATACTTCATTTTGTGAGCCAAGCTTATGACTGCTCATGGGTAATAAAAAATCTATTTTGGGATATTTCTATTTGCATTAGCCCTACATCATTCATGATAATAAGAAATGTATATTTTCATAAAAATAATGGTCACATTATTTAAAATGCAGTATTTTAATAGAAGTAGATAGGTTCAGCTATCATCTGATTCCCACACCTCCCTGGTCTTTTGAATAGGAGTAGAGGTTTACCCTTTGTTTTCTGTTTAGGATTGGGTTTTCAGTTCCTTCTAAATTCTACTTCAACTCTATACTTCTAGTGTCTTTACCTAAACTCTGAAATTTATACTAGTATTAAGTTTCCGGTTCCTTCTAAAGTTTTTTCTTTTTTTCTCACTTCCAGTAGCTCATTGCATCTTAGAGGCATTATTGTCTTGCTTGGGGTGAATTGATTAAAAAAAAAAATCTCAATCAAATGTAACATTTTATCAAGTATGACATCATGGAATAGATTTGAAATGGAAAATGTCAGTACTTGTAAGGGTAAATGCATATTTTGATTAAAATAATGTTCTTATTATTTAAAATATAAACTGTATCAAAATGTTATATTTCTTATTGTAAAGCTTAATGGTGAAGGTTTGAAATGAAAAATGAAAACATTAATTAATATTTTGATTAAAGCAATGCTTTTATTTAAATTATGGCTTTTACTTATCTGTGTCAAAATGCAACATTTTATGTGGTACAACTGAATAATATATATTTAAAATTAAAAATGTCATTTTTGGTGATGAAAAAAGTACATTCTTATTAAAATAAATGTTCTTATTAAAATATATTCTTTTAACTTACCTCCGTCAAGATGCAACATTTCATGTGACAGTTCAATGGTAGAGAATATGAAATGAAATATGTCATTACCTTTTATGAAAAGTGAAGATTTTGATTAAAAGAATGTTCTTTTGATAAAATAATGTATCATTTACCTATGTGAAAATTTTGAGAAAATAATGTTTTCATTTACCTCTGTTAAAATGCAATATTTCATGTCATACAGCCTAATGGTATTAGATTTGATATATGCAAGTTATATCATTACTTATGAAAAATGCATATATAATATATATGTAATATATATGTATATATTATATATAGATGTAATATTTTTTCTTATTGTTTGAAATATATTACTAAAATTATGTCTGTCAAAATGAAACATTTCATGTCATAGAGGCCTAATAGTAGAGATTTGAAATATATATCATTACAGTTGATGAAAAATGCACATAAGAATGCTTTAGTTTTATAATCTAATGTTTTACTTATTTCTATCAAAATGCAATGTCTCATGTGACCCAGCCTAATGGTAGAGATTTGAAATAAAGTCTAAATGAGAAACTGAAAAACAAAATCCAAGATCCAATAATAACAACCAGGGGAATAATCTACAATTTGTTGCACTGCTACAAGAAAAAAATGACAACTAAGAAAGATATTTTATTCTGAATTCTAAATGTCATGTGAATGATCTATGAAAGTTCCTTCTGTTTATTACATTTTATACTGAAGACCAAATAAAAAGCATTCAAACTGTATTTTGAATAAACAGAAAAGGTGAGTTAAACTAATATTCTCCAAAATACACAATGAGGAAAGAAGGTTTGCAAAAATTAACACTTACAGAGCATCAAAAGCAAGAGAAGCAGAGAAAACCAGAAAGTTACTTGATAAATTTGTGCAAATTGATGGAAGAACAAGTTAAAAAGAGAGGTGATAAAGGAGAAAGTATTTCTGAGAACAACAAAAGATAGGAAGCTGTGGAGAACCATGATTGACTACGGAGTAAAAAAACATAGCATTTAGAGATCTGATTGCATATCAAACCTACCTCTTCATTCTAAAATATATCCGCTGTATTATAACCTAAACTGAAGCATCTGGTAGGGTAATATTTACCCAAGTACCTTCCTATAGTTCTTAACCTATTTTGCCCAATGCACCCCTTTTCTCAGAATGTCATTTACTTTCTTTCCAAGAATGTCTGACTCATAAAGGTGCATTCCAAATAATATGCATATATTATTGAAAATCTTCATTCTTTTCTATATTAGTACATTTACATGGATTATTTTTATAAAATTTTTACAAATTTAATAAGCAAAAGAAAATGTTGATGGATTTTTAAACTTGGATACAAGTGCAGTAAAATTCATAACTGATTATTAAATAAATAAACTGAAGCATAGTTCAACAAACAAAAAGTTAAATAAAAAGTCAGAATATTTAAATCAATTTTATTCTTATGAAGATTACAGTTAATGAGAAAGTTGTGACAAAGTAAAAGATCCTTTCCAAAAGCCTGAGAATTCCCCCCCCCCCGGCTAGTTGAGAACCCCTGCATTAGACTATCAGGACTTGAACGTAGCCTTACATGATAATGTAATAAAAACTATAAATAGCCATCTAATTCCATAAAATATGGTCATTTATTTCAAATATACTTGAAGCTATTTTAATGATAAAACTGTTAGGCAACAAATAAAATATGATGTTTTAACAAGACAAAAGATGGAAATAAAATTAAGAAAACTAAAGAAACTAAAATAAGACAGAATCATTTGAAAAAAAAAAATAATCAAAATAATCTTTTCCCTTCATTTCAAGACAATTTCATTTGTTTGCTTGTTTCTTTCTTCTATTCAAATCCAGTAACCTTTTCTCAGCCTTTTATTTCATTATTGTATTATAATGAAGAATTTGGCCTGAAATTTTAATAATATTCTCCATAATATTATTTGCTAATCTTCAACAGATTTTATTTATATCTCAGTTGTCATTAAATCCCATTACTTTCCCATTGAAAATGGCTGTCATATAACATTAAATTAAAGTGAACATTATCAATTACATTACCATGCATATATATTAATGTCTGGCTACTTATTTTCTGAGCACACTCATCTACTAGAGTGGCTAGCCAATTCCTGTTGTTGATGCCTACTTAGATACATTCATATTTCTTCAACACTTCCAGAGCCCAAATGTAGTTTATTCTGCAACTATGCTAAGTGGCTCTTAGTTACAGTTTCTGGGATAATCTGGCATGATCAGCAGTTTGAACAATGCCAGTACATTCCTACCCTCAATCATGATGACTTGTAAATTCATGCTAACCGTACCATCAATGGCTTCTAAACTGTTTTACCCAATTTTACTCAAAAGGCTTGGCTCAACCTGTAATATGGTTCAAAGGTATTTTCCAAAGGTGGTGAATCTAGGGATCACCTCCGCAGGCTGATAATCTCAAGATCATCTTCCTGGCATATAGACAATGGTGAAATTTGAACCTATATTTCATGGTTGGAAAGAAAATGTTCTGATCACTTTGTACTTGGCTGAAAGGTTAGGTGGAAGGTGACTTCTTGAGGTCATTGGTCTGGGAAGGAGATCTCAGTGTGTAGAACCTTTGGAAAATGCTTGAAAACCATACCATTTGAAACCGAGTTTCATGTTTGGAATGCAAAATTTCTAACAACTTTTACCACTTTGTCATATATCTTTCCTCTAAAACTGTTCTTGAGATATAAAAATTTATATATCGTTATCCCAAACTGTTGACATGGAAACAGACCAAACAACATAAGAATATAAAAAACTTTCAATATCGTCCAATTCATTTAGAAACCAAAAAATATCTTATTGAAATGCATTGAAGAAAAAGTCATCCCATGATCCACACAAAAATATTAAGAACATCTCACATATTTCTAACCTAAGCATGTGATTTCTTAAAATCATCCACTGAGGAAATGGAAGAAATAGGAAAAATAACCTTTAAAAAAGCTAGAAATACTGACCTCTAACTCCGCAGAAAGAATGTCAGAATTGGCTTATTTAAAACAAATGATAGAACAAATAAACAACAGCCGCAATAAATTAAGAAAAAAACTCAACACTCTATGCACTAATAATAGGTGGAAATATGTTGGAAGATCAGATCTAATAAAGAATATTTCAGATATAAAGCTATGCAATACTGAACTGAAAACCTTCCATTTTGGTCTGTAATTTGTAACCAGGATTCATAAAGAAGATCTAGTCAAGAATAAAAAATTACAGACAAAATAATACACATTTTACCAAAGGACTCATTCAAGGAATAATTAGTGCCACTATAGAAACCAGCAAGGAAAAACATTACCACATGCATTAAGAAACCTAGTAAAAAAATAAGAAAATCTACATTTGACCCCCCAGACAAGGGGTGGGAGGTAAGATTGTTATAATGAATAAGAGCTAATATGATGAAAAAAAAATCAATTTGCTACAAAATGATAGAGTTGCATGTGAAAAAATAAATGAACAGAAAGTAATTATTAAAACACAAAAATTTAACAAAGTGATTAGGAAACTAATTAAAAATGAAGAAATATTATGGTACAGACTAATAGACTATCATCTGAGAATGCCCAAGCTTTATGGTCTCCCTAAACTCCACAAAACAGGTATCCCAATGTGCCCCATTATTTCAGGAATAAGCCAATGTGTATTTCAGGAACAGGCAGCACCTCCCACAAACTGGATAAAACCATAACAAAATTTTAACTTCTCCTTGGGACAGTCAGTATCTCATATAAAAAATTCAGGCAAAAACTAAGGGAAACAAATATGACTCATGGTCAGTCTAGTTATAAAATCAATTTACACTAATGTTCTGGTTGAAAAATGCTTAAATCTCTTAAAGAATCTAACACAATCAAAAATAAACCTCTCCATACTAATAGTTAAAATAATAAAAATTTACAGTCACATTTATAAGGAAATTTATAAAAAGAGGGCCAGGCCATTGTTTATAAGAAGCAGATCATCTTTAATTCATTTTAAATTAAGAATGAAGGATTGTTTCATTATGAAAAAAGATTGAAACTACCAATATGTAGAGTGCTACCAAGAAATCTTAAGAATACCATGGACAAAAAATTTTATGAATGTGGAAATTTTAAGAGAAATTGGAAATATAAAGAAATTTAACTTAATAATCAGGAAATGACAGTACATCAGCTTGAAGAATTTAACACTAACAAATCACATCAAAAGCAAAAGAAACAGAGTAAAACAGCAAGTAACCTACTTGAGAAGTTTATGCAAATGAATAGTGGAGTAAATACCACAAAGAGAGGTTGTAAAGGAACAAACACTGTTGAGAGCAATAAAAGACAGGAATCTGTGGAGAAACATGATCATCCATTATCTTCCATTCTATATACATAATTTTTATGTATAAATTTAAAATAAATTGGAAATAAGTTTTGGATGATGTTTTCTATCTTTTACCAAGAGGGATGAAGTAGACTATAAAAATGTCAGTAACCTTTGCTGGATATAAAAACAATCTAACACAAAGAGTGTAATAATCACAATAGCCTTAAGGAGCTTGCAAGAATAAAAGAAATGTGTGAAGTCTTCATCTAAAAATAGATCTACACACACTTACACATACTCATATATATATATATATATATATATATATATATATATATATATATATATATATAAGCCAACTTACTATTTGAAAAAAAAAAACAAAAAAAAACTGGTGTAATGCACTCTTCTTACTCTGATCATTTCATCCCACTGAGCCCTGTACCTTACTAAGCTTCTCTCTCTCTCTCTATATATATATATATGTGTGTGTGTGTGTGCATGCACCTTGGTAATGGTAAGAGTGCCTCTTCTGGTTGACCATTACTACTGTGTAATGAGTGTGATCCTCATTGGGTATCCCAGTCAAAATTTGATATTAAATTCGCCCAGTAAAACTTGACGTATCAAAATCAACCAATCAAACTGCTTCACACATTCTCATCTCTCACATATACATATTTTATAAAAATATAGAATGGTGACAATTTACCCATCATGCCCTGTATGTATATATAGATATATATATACGCACACACAGACACACACATAGAGGGTATGATGGTAAATTGTCACCATTTTATATTTTTAATTTCATGCAAATACAGTGTTTGTTTTTGATTTTCTCAACTGCACAGTATTGTAGGATCAGTTGGACACTGTGAGAAAAAAAGCATCATGATTCAATTGACTCTGCCAGAAATTTGGAAACAGCATGCTGTATTGCATGACATGAAGCTCCAATACATACATTTCAGAGTGTTTGGGTATTAATCTGAGTACAGTGCAGAGGATTTGGAAACATTTGCCTCAGTCTAATGGTGATTATGAAAGTATGGCAGCTCAGAAAACTCACAATGATCATTCTGATAAAAAAAGAACTCCAAAATTTGTTGGTGAAGGTTTCAGACTCAACATGGACAACATGGAGACCTACATCAAGGACCTTGAGTGGGTAGTGTTGCCCTGTGTCAAGAGGGTGGCTTCTGGAAGACTATGTCTGGCAACAGGATTATGCACAATACCACACAAGCAGGAGAACCCAGTCATGGCTGTCAGACAATTTCTGCAGCCACATCACCCCTTACCACCTAATTCCCCAGCCTTGCAACACCCTTGATCACAGTTGAGTGAAAGACCAACAAAACTCCTTGTAACACCAAAGATGAACTGAAGGCAAGGATTATGGCGACATTCACCAACTTAAGCAAGGAGATCATCCATAAGAGTTGCAGGAAATTCTGAAGTCGTCTG
The DNA here is from genome assembly GCA_963932145.1 of Acanthosepion lycidas. Classification (NCBI taxonomy): domain Eukaryota; kingdom Metazoa; phylum Mollusca; class Cephalopoda; order Sepiida; family Sepiidae; genus Acanthosepion; species Acanthosepion lycidas. The sequence goes on from OZ010577.1 coordinate 20,962,067, forward strand.
AAGGCCGTGGTTCAAACCAATGTCAATTTTTTTTAATAAATTTACTTTTTAGTATTTTAAGATATTCTTGTGTTATATATATATATATATATATATATATATATATATATATATATATATATATATTATTAAAATATTTTTATTATAATAGAATACAATAAAAATATTTTACATCACTACACAAAAACTTTCATGTTTCAGAACTATAAATGTTCCTCTTCTATTCAGGCAATGGTAGATAACATATAATAAAAATTATTTATTTGGGAAATTTGAAAACAAATCATTGCTTCTTTTGAAAGTTAAAAAATGGGGGACAGCCAAATGTCAGAATTTAAAAATATACTTGTGAGCTTGTTTGGATTAACCAATGAAAAGTCAGATCTAATCTCAAAATGAAAAGCCAGGTCTAAGCTAAAAATGAAAAATAAGGTCAGACGGTGGGAGGAGGTGGGTTATTAATTTATGTCTTGATAAATTGACACTCTAGACAAGTCAGCAGTGAACAATATTGTGGCCAAATACAGAGTTCAGATTTATTGAAGCAGACATAGAACAAAAATTATTTTAAAGAATTTTTCCAAAAATTTTTATACTACAGAAACTTCCTAAAGGGACCAAATAGGTAAACTATTTACATTATTCGGACTATTGTTCTCATCCTTGTCGCCATATTTATTGCAATGTTTTGGCTGTTGTATGCGCCTTTATCCACTGTGCCATGTGTCCTCAAGAACACATGGCACAGTGGATAAAGGCGTTGGTTAGATCCAGTGACAGGACCCAAAGAATGTGAGTTCAATACCTGGTTAAGGCAGTGGAGAAATTGGGAATTAACAGGAGAGAACTGAAAACTAACATCCATTAAACATAGCACGTAGAACTAGAACAGTCAACCCCAGTGAGTGAAATAAAGGGTTCAGTTCGACATTCCAACCACCTGAAGAAGGCCTGAGTGTACAATGGTCGAAACGTTGCAATAAATATGGTGAAAAATATGAGGACAATAGTTTGAATAATGTAAATAGTGTACATAATACTTCATCTCAGAAATATAGACAGATACAAATAGGTAAAGTTAAAAGAAATTATTTCATAGAACTTTAATATATGATGCAAATTATATTGAATGGGCAGTAAAACAAGGCAATATTAAAGTTGAAAAAATCAAATAAAAATTATGTGAACATTTACATACTTATAAAATAATGGCTATATAATTGTAATGCATAAAATATTTATGAAAAATTCTTTTGACTATATCTTAATGTAAAATTTATACAATGCCTACATAATACTGTTAATTCATTTCTTTGGTTTAATAGAACTTTATTTTTAGGAAACTTTATAATATGCAGCTTTTTTTGTAAACACAAGAGACATGGGATATATAAGGATTTGAAGATTCTCATTTTTTTTTTTAATATTTTCCATTTTACTGTAGGAGTTTTATTAATTTCTTTTAAATGGCAAAAATATTTAGAAAGGGATTTTCAGTTATGGTTAGCATTGTTGTTGAAAGAAGATATGTGCTGATACAACCTCAATTTAAAGGAATTTTTTGTACTGCCAATATAAAATTTCTTAACTGTTGGATTTTCACTAGATGGAATGGTATATTGGTAAACAATAGAATCAGTAAGACACCTATTTTGTAATGGACATTCGTTAGGATTTCTACAATTACACAATTTTTTATCATTATTGTTTTCTGTTTTGGAATAATGATTGTTACTTTGGTTTAAGTGATGATTTAAAATTTTATTATGTTTTTTCATAATTTTTTCTAGATTATCCATAGAAATGTAACTTAATTTAAGTGTATTTTTATTAAAAATCTCGCTTAGAGGATTATTACTGGGGAAATGTTTCTCGACTAAATTAACTTAGGGCTAATCATCTGATTAAATGAGGGTTTATAGGAAATGATTTTTCTATTTCTATTTTTTCCGCTACCACTATTACGTTTTCTGCATTTAATGTCAGGGCATTTATAGCCACTATTTTTAAGGCATTGTTGTAAAAATTGTTATGTTTATAAAATACATCTTCATTGGAATAGTTATTACTAATTCCATATTCTATGAAGGAGGGTATATGTTTGAGATTATAGATGGAGGGTGATTAGATTTTGGGTGGATATACAATGGATTTGCATTAGATTTCATGTATGGTTCATATATATTATTGACTAAGTCTAGTGTTACACTGAGGAAGTTTACTTTTTTTTAAATTTGTGTTGATTATAACGTTCAGGTTTAGATTGTTAAAATATTCATCCTCAGACAGGATTCGAACCTGTATCCTATACAGAACCGTCATTTAGCTTGATGTGCCTTTATCAATTTGGCAACAGAGGAGCATTTGGTTAGCAAGGTCAAAATTACTGTATGGAAGATTGAAGTTTAAATACAGTAAATTCAACCTTGCTAACTGAATGCTCCTCAAGCTAAATGATGAATATTTTCTGTGAAAATTTCTCAGACATTCAGGCCGCTAAATGTTGTTTAATATTGTTTATTATAAACAGAGCATTTACTTAAATATTTGTACCTTTAAAAAGAATGTATAGACATAAAAATGTCTTAAAATAATTGTCGGACTTTGTCCATTTCATAATGTGTGACGTCATTTGTTTACATTTGATACGCCATGAGCAGATATGAACATACATGAGAGATTCATGAAAGATTGAAGTTTAAATATATATATATGAATAAAATAGACAATTGGAAAACAGTAATTAGCTCTTGCCAACACATTTTGTCATCCAACTTTATCAAGGCAAATGATGATAAACAAAAGCGAAATATTGTACAGTCACTTGAAAATCAGAAATTTTTAAAACATGCACCTGCAAAAGCCTTCTTTTGGATATTAGTAACTTTTTCTTTCTTTTTTGAACAAAGTGTGTGTTTTTGTTTTTCCATGTCGACAATGTGTGAAATTTCTCAGAATATATCTGTAGAAAAGACCAATTAAATAAAACAGACAATCATAAAACAATACTTAACCCTTGCCAACATGTTTTGTCATCTGACTTTATCAAGGCAAGTAATGATAAACAAAAGTGAAATGTTGTACAGTTACTCAAAAATCAAAAGTTTTTAAATGACGTTTACATGAAAGTCTCTTTTTGGATATCAGTAACTTTGTGTAACAATGAAATCAATGATTTTATATGAAAGGAAAATTCTCTGCTAGACACATGAAAAACTTGTAAACTTAATCAGTGAAAAACAATGTGTGAAAATTTATCATCACTTGCTTTGATGAAGTCGGATGAAGAAACAGGTCAGCAATGGGTAAGTACTGTTTTTCGATTGTCTATTTCATTCAATTTGTCTTTTCTACAGATATATTTTGAGAACTTCCACACACACACACACATATATGCGTATATATATATATATATATATATATATATATATATATATGAATAATTAGACAAATTGTGCCTATTATATTTTATATTTTTAAACTGTTTTTTTTGTATTAATACAAAAGTTACAAAACGAGAGTTTTATTATCTACAAGAAACTATGTAAAACAAACTATAAAAATAGATTACGCATTTTAAAAGATAATCATGTCAAAAACAACCAATCATTATAAAAAATCAGTTATTTAAGAACAAACAGTTTTAAATATATTTAAATTCTCAGAACCTACATATTACAACATTTCCATGACATCACAAATATTTAAATTAAAAATAACAACACAGTTACATGACATCCGATGCACCAAAAAAAGAAAAATAACTGATGCATCATGTTTAAAAAGAACAAAGTAATAACAGGACTTTAATTCTTGCCAATGACAATGAGAGTTTGATATCCATTTATAAATAGACATGGACACTATCTGGACTATTCCTTCATAATTTCAATTCTAATATTCAGGAATTAATTTGTGAATATTTTAAACTATAATAGGAGTAATTTATTTATTCTCTTTAACAAAATATGTTTAAACAAATATTTGCTTCCCAAACACACCTATATATGAATACCTACCATATTCAAACAAATACCCATATCGCTAAATAAAAGAATTGCAAAAATTCCAGCAACTTAGAAAAATATTCAATGAAAACAAAGAAAAAATGAATATGCCATAAGAAACAGCAGATATTCAAAGAAACAAAATACAAAAATGAAAACAATCCAAACAAAAACAACAAAAAAAAAATATTTTGATTCAAGCCCCTTACAGCGATATAATAAAAACAAAATAGGCAAAATATTCTTCAAACTGATTGAAAAATACTTTTGTAAAAACATCAAATTGTCAAAAATTAACAGTAAAAATACAATTAAAATTAGTTTCAGCTGTATAGAGAAAATAATAACTAAGCACAATAAAAAATACTCAAGAAAACAAATAACAATTACAATAACATCCAGCAAAATAACACAATCAAATGTAATCGCAGAAATAAAGAAAAGTGCCCATTTCCCAATAATTGTTTAACCAATAACATAATATACAAAGCTATCATAATAAATAACATCAACACAGAACAAAATGTGTTTTGAGGGAAAAAATCCAGAAAAATACAACCCTATCAAAATACATATGAACCCAAAAAGAAAACAATATCCCCACCAAAATCAAATGAGAAATCCAAGGGAGATCAGCTCCCTGAAGATGCTAAAATCCCAGAATAACAGTGAGCCATAATTAAGTACTATTTCTCAAGGAAATTTGAAAACATAATTAAAATTTTAATGCTTTCTGATGCAACACGTTATAGCCAATCGAAATGTTTTCTGTTCCTGTTTTCCACCCACAAAATTTAGGTGAGCAGCAAAGATCAAATCAAATAAGTCACCTGATGAGTCAGACTTTGATTGATTTGAGGACACTTTTATTGTTAAAGTTTTCTTTTTCACATTCTCAAAATGATTTGAACATGAAAGTTTTGCTGATTAGGCTATTTGTGGATAAGTGAGACTGTAGTTAGTGATCCAGAGATGGTGACATCTTTGTGCTTGGCAATTCTGCATATGCTAAGGTTTTACCATATTTATACATCTCCCAAAATAATATGTATGCAAATTTCAGATGGAAAGTGTGTGTTTGTGTGTGTGTGTGTAATCTCTGCATGTATATATATTTATTAAATTTTCTGTTCATTGGTTATTTGAATACTTACGTATCTATTATTCATAAAATGTCAATGCAGCTTCAATCTTTTCATGAATATTATTAAGACTAAAAACAAAAGAAAACCACTTAAGTCTATCATCCTTTCTACCTACCTGCATATAAATATATAAGCAAAAGAATAAGACATTTGTTTTAACTTGCTTTCAAAGAGCAACCATTTTGGATATTGGAACAGAACTCATCTGAAAATTTATTTGCAGTTTTTGTTTTCCTTTTCAGATAAAAAAAAACTAATTTAGTTTATACTCTGCATAAATTGAATACTAATCAGATATTTCCTGGTTAATAATAACAACCAATAAACAATACCTGAATTTCAAACTCACAAATACAAATAAATTATATAAGACTTCCAACAGAAAGTTTATGCTAACCAGATACTTGTAACAATAAAATCAATGATTTAATATGAAAGGAAAATTCTCTGCTGGACAATGTAGATAAATAAAACCTAATATTGAAATTTTTAACAAAACTGAAATATGTAAAAATGTCTACAAATTCACAAATACATATAAACTTTGTAAGACTTCCAACACAAAGTTTATGCTAACCAGATACTTGTAACAATAAAATCAATGATTTTATATGAAAGGAAAATTCTCTGCTAGACAATATAGATAGCTAAAACCTGAAAAATTAATCAGTGAAAAACAATTCAGTTGTTTTGGCTTTCATAAGTGTATGAAACTACAATGAACCCACATAAAACTAGACATTCTATTGAATTCTTTTTAAAAATTCAATAATTTTTATTTTATATTCCAAATGAGAAATACCTTCTTGTTTTACAAATCAGCTTTCAAAGTACTGGTTTCTACATTTTAAAATCATTTCATCCCAAGTAAGGTGGGATTGCCACTACTACACAGGGGATTACATAGAGTGAAAGTGAGAGGAAAGACTGGGTATATGGTATTGAAGGAAGGATAAAAGATGAAGAAGGTTCAAGATGACAATTAATGTTACATTTACATCTTTGAAGACTGTAGTTATCAGAGAAGCAGGTAAATGGAAGTGAGTTCTAAAGTTGGGAAGTGCAAGAAATGCAACTGTTAAAGTAGAAGTGGCAGTTGCATTTAGCTATTTCAACAGTAAAAGGGTGGGACCTAGATGCCAATCCAGTAGCACACTTAAAGTCATGTAGTTGGGACACTTGGAAAAAAAGATCATCAGAGTAGTTGCCATGAAAATATTTGTAGGAAACTCAGAGAGAAGCCAGATCCCATCTGTGAGAAAATAATTGAACTCAAAATGCCAAGACAGGATTGATTAAATTGCAGATCCTTCTTTGGATTTTGTCAAGAACCACAAGATGAATTGCAGGAGCACCAGACTGGGTATGGCAAAAGTATTCAATGCACAGATGAATAGTAGATTTGTAAATGTGTAAGATGGAAAATGATGAGAAAAATCTTCTGGCATGACACAGTGACTCAACTTTCCTTGTTAGTAGATGCTGCTAGTGAGTCAATGTAATCATTCCACTTCAAGTCAGTTGAAAACATGAAGTCAAAAAAGCACAGTGAGACTCTCTCCAGGTGTTAAGCACCAACCATACTGATGGCAGGCAGGAAAGTTCCTCTATGGTGGTTAAAGGAAAGCAGTTTAGTTTTGGACGCATTAAAATTTATAAACCATTTCCTGCCCGACAGATACCCATTGATTGGAGGTCCTTTTCAAGAGCAGCAGCCAGGTTAACTTTGTTAGCTCTGACAGGTTTGCTATTGAGACAGGAGTTAAATGGTAGTGTCATCAGCATAAATGCCTTCAGGAAGATCATTGGTGAAGATCAGAAACAGTGTAGGACCCAGAATAGAGCCTTGGAGGGCACCCAGCTTCATATGAAAGCACCTGGAAGCAAACCCGCTCAGAATGACCTTCATTTCACAATTTGGTAAGAATGATTGGATTAAGTCAAACAATAATCCTGTAATAATGTAGCCCTGAAGCTTACATAGAAGGCCAGCATGCCAAACCTTGTCAAATGCTTTTGAAAAATCTGGAGCCACAGCTTGATCTTTTCTGTTATTATCAAGAGCTTGATATACATATTCAGTAATGGCTGCCAGCACATCAACGGTCGTCTGGGCAAAACAGAATCGGTATTGTTTGTTGGAGAATAGGTTGTGAGAGGAAACATGCTAAACCACTTCAGCATTGATTAAAAACTTGAATACTTTGCTGAAAAGTGGTAGGAGACTAATAGGGTGATAGAGTGGTCAGAAGAGAAGGTTCTCCAAAGTTCTTAAAAACAGGAACTACAGAGGAGGACTTTCCAGCTTGTTGGAAGTCCTCAGTTGGAGAGTTTGGAGAGAATTGGAGCCAGCTCGGGAGCACATTTCTTTAGGATGACAGCTGGTATCTCGTCATCTCCACTTGCCTTATGAGATTCTAATTTAGAAATGTTGGAAGATTATACTGTGTCCATTTTTCTAGTGAGGAGAACTTACTTGCCAGTTTTGAAAATAAGCTTTAAAAATCCTGGTTTTTACTTAGGTTTGAACAGAAACATTTAAAAGCAAAGGGAAATGGAAAAAAACTATCCCTGCCACAAAGTAAGACCAAAAATAAGTTTACCTTAATCTTGATCAAATCCAAATACAAAGATTGTCAATTTCTCTAGTGTGGAAAGCTTGCTTGCTGGCTTGGAAAATCAGTTTTTAAAATCCTGGTTTTTAGCTGGGTTTGAACCTAATTGAAGCAGGTTTCATATTTTAGGTTCCTATCAACAATTCTTAAAACAAATAAAAGTATATCAAGTCAAACATTAGTTATTATTTCTATTAGGTTGTCTCATAAATAATTTCCATTTTTGTTTTTTAACCTTATTCTTTAAAAAAATAAAGTGCAATTATATTTTATTTAATTATATATTCACCATTATTTGCAATGACATGTTATCACTTATCAGACAGCATTTGATAACTGTTGAGTAAAATTATGCAGGTTTTGATGTGAAAGTTTTTAACTCTTGGATCTAGTTTTCATTAGAGAATGTTTTCTCCATCAAAGTGTTTTATAGTGATTGAAAAAGGTAAAAGTCGGGTAAATATGGCAGGTTGGGTGAAAAAGACCAACAGAGTTTCAAGATTCTTTTCCAAATTGTAATAAAGGAGAACAAAATTTTTCCTGTTGACGAGTTTGGAGTGCATTTCATTGGAACTTTTATGGACATGTTGCAGCTGCTGAATGTATAAATGTGCATTTAGTGTTTTATTGCATTTTAAGAACTATAGATAACTAATACTCTAACAATCCCACAACATGCACAGTATTAACTTTCTTTCATCAAGCTTTTGGCCTCAGCTTTGTTAATCTACTGCCTTTTGCATTGAACATTATTGCATGTAACCTATTTTTCATCACCTGTTGTGATATATTTTAAAAATGGTTAGTTAGGATGATATATTTGTTATTACAATTGGTTCCTGAAATATATGGAATTTACTATATTAATATTTTATTAAGAACAGAGATTTTGAATTTAGGTAAAGTGTACAAAAGTAATATTTATCTTAGGAAATATATAGAGTGCAATGGATAAATTATCATTTAAATTACAAAAAAAAAAAAAAAAAAAAAAATGAAAATAACACTGATGCCAACTGACCCTACAATACTGTGCAGTTGACAAAATCAAAGACAATGAACATGCATGTGCGATATTACAAATATAAAATGGCGACAATTTACCCCTCGCACCCTTTATACCAAAAAATATGTGGCCGTTTGCTGAAAACCTCATGACCTAACTAAATGCCTTTCAAAATAGATTTTGGGAAGTGGATGAGGCTGAGAATCTGTTCCATGTAAATAAATAGACTGAGTATCTTGCTGTCAAAAATGATTTATTAATTTAGTGCTGCTGGATATTGTATATAGAATCATTATTGTTATACATGATACAATGAATATCTAATGTTGTATACAAAATTATTATCATTATGTCTATGATTTTAAAACTCATATTGTCAAAAAATATATTATTGCTATATCTAATATTGTATACAGAAATATTATATGTATGTCTATAAAACATCTCATAGTGTTCAGAAAATTATTATTACTATATCTAATACAATAAATATCTAACATTGTAAACATAATTATTATTATTATTATTATATTTAATATAATGAATAACTAATATTGTATACAGAAGTATTATAATTATATCTATGACTTTAAAATATCTCATATTGTCAAGAAAATTCTTATTGTTATATTTAATACAATAAATATGTAATATTGTGTACAGAAGTATTATCATTATTATATCTAATATAATGAATAACCAATATTGTGTAGGGAATTCTTATTATATTTAATACAATGAATATCTAATATTGTAAACAGAATTATTAATATTGTATACAGAATTATTATTATTATTATTATATCTGACCTTAAAATATCTCATATTGTCAAGAAGATTCTTTTTGTTATATTTAATACAATGAATATCTAATATTGTATACAGAAGTATTATCATTATATGTCATTATACTATAAGTTAACTCATATTTCAAGACTTTTTATTATTGTTGTTTCTAATACAATATAGATTTAATATTATATACAGAGTTATTGTTATATCTTATACAATAAATATCTAATATTGCATAATAGAATTATTATTGCTATATCTATTACAATGAAAATCTAATATTGTATACAGAATTATTGTCATTATATCTACGACTATACAATATAACATATTGTCAAGAAAATTATTGTTATATCTACTTGTAACTAAACTTTTAAATAAACCTCTAAGGGTGTGAATATCTAATGAGGCTTCTTCCTTTTTCTATATCAATTTTAAATTAGATATTATATTAACTATTGTCAAATGAAATTGTGTAGATGTTATTACTAAAAATCATAAATGTCTTCAATCAATAATTTATTTCCCAATCTAAAGCAAAATAAAAAGAAAAAGTGTAGGCAACAGTTAAATTTTATTTTCACATTAGAGTAACAGCAAAATATATTGGCAATCACTGCAATCTTATTCAGCATGCTTCAGTTAAGTTTTGCTTTTGAGAAGGAATGATGAAAGAGGGGAAGGAAGAGTAGTCAGGATAAATGAATAGAAAACCAAGAAAAGGAAAGACTAAGTTCATAGATAAGTGAGGGTCTGATGAAATGCTCTCAGCTTAACCAAAAAACCTTAAAAAAAATAATCTGTTGTTTGCTCATTTGGTCAGATTTTGGGAAATGGGTTGGTGCTGAGAATTTTGTTAACACCACCCTTATACAATGGGGTAAAAAAAAAAATTTTACTGACCAAGTAGGTATGATAGTAGCACCTTCTTTTTATGTGCTGTGTCTCTTCAGGACATAGGTGATCATGGCTCTTCACTTCACCCTATCTCTTGTAATTCTCAATAAGTTTTGTCCCTTTGGTACTTCCCCCAGGCCCTGTTCTGTCATCCACTTGCTTAAGTCCACTGGGTATGTCATGCATTGCTTTCCCTTGACTCTCTTTCCCACTATTTGATCTGTGAGTATCAGATTCTCCAAGCCCTCCTTTCTCATTAAGTATCCCAGAAATTTCAGCTGCCTCTTCCTGATGTTAAGTATAAGCTTCCTCCTTGTTTGCATCTTCTCCAAACCCCATCATTGCTCACATTATCAATCCATGACATCCTTAGCATCCTTCTGTAGAACCATACCTCCATCACCTCGAGTCTCTTCTTCCTCTTTGAGAAGACCATCCAACATTTGCTGCCATAAAGGAGGACAGTTGTCATATAGCAGCTCAGTACTCTTTTTTTTGTTACCAAAGAAATCCTCCTGTCTTGTAATACTCTGCCTAGCTTTTGGAATGTGTCCTTGGCCATCTCAATACATCTATGGATCTCAGTATTGCACTTACCATCCTCTGTCAAAACACTTCCCAGATATTTAAATTTCTGCATCTGCTTGATTTTAGTGTTCCCAACCTGTAAACCGAATTCTGAGCTCATCCTTTTTACTGGTGACCATGCATTCTGTGTTCTTGTAGTTTATGCTTAGTCCTTTCTTCTCACTCTCCTTTGCTAACTTCTGTCAGAGGTTTTGTAATTTCTTTTGTGTATCTGCTATCAATATTGTGAAATCTGCATATCTTATATTGTTAAGATTGTGGCTGCCAATGACAAATCCCAGTAGAACTTCCAATTCTCTCAGAATTGCCTTACTGTATAGGTTGAATAAGTCTGGTGAGTATTTTCATATATCTGCTGATTTATTCTCTATGGGCATGCATGCCATTTGCTGCTAGTTAATATCTTTCCCAAGTATATCAAGGTTGCTGAGCAGTTCCCACAGATCTTTGTGGTGTACTTTATCAAATGCTTTTGTATCTCTAATGAACCTGTCCTGTTCTTGTCCTATCTCTGGCCTTATTCTGCTGTGCACTCTATTCATCAAAATACGAATGATGAGTTTTGTTACATGGTTCATTAGGCTGATTGTTCAGTGCAGTTCACATTCGTTTACATCTAGTTTCTTAGGCAGCGCTATGAAAATAGATGTGATGATATCTTCCGGTATATCCCCACTGTTGTAGATTTCCTTTATTATTTCTGTGATCTTGTCTATGCCAAAATCATCTAAGGGTGTTGACATTTCTGTTACAATTCCGTTTAGCCCTGCTGCCTTGTTTCTGTTCGATTTGGCTAATGCATCTTCTACTTCAGTTTTTAGAATTTCACGCCTGTTGGTAGTTCTGTGTATTGCTGGTTGTTCTCTTTCATTGTGAAGAGTTCTCTAATATATTCATTCCAGTGCTAAAGAATATTTTCATTCTCTAATATGAGCATTCGATCCTTTGATTTTATTCAGCTCGTTGACGAGCAAGTCTTCTGCCCTATTTTATTCCCTTATTTGTTTATGTATATCTCCTTTGTTGGTGGTACTCAATCTCTCTATTTCTGCATATTTTTTGTTTTTTGACAGAGTTTTTTGTCTCCTTTGCATCATGTTGAGAATCTCATCAGTCATACATTTGTTTTTTCTTCTTCACCCATTTTCCTTTGGAATGATATTGCTTGCTGATGTCACCAAAAAATGTCTTTTAGCATGTCCCATTTTGAGTTTTGATTGTGTCCCTCGTATCTTTTTTTCACATTGTCCATATATTTTTCTTTCTGGTATGTGCCGCTCACTCAGGAATTTGTTGCATTGCAATTTGGGTGCTGTGTTAGGCTTCTTCAATTTCCGCAGTTTCACTCTTAGTTACATATAACAGGGTGATGATGGCTTCTGCAGTCGGCACTTGTGCAGTGAAACATTGCATTCCCGAATCTTTTGTTGAGAGTTATGCAGTCAATTTAGTTTTTAGTTTCTCCTCCTGGGCTCCATGTCCATAATCATCTCAGGTGTTATTGGAACCATGTGTTGGTCATTGGCCATGCACCATTGGATCCATTTTTCTTCACGTTTATTGCAGGTTCCTAGTCCAAATTTTCCAGCTATATCCCCTGCCCTCTCCTCACCTACTTTGGCATTTAGCTCTCCCATGGTAATTATGACTTCTTGTGATTTGCAGAGAGCCTTGGCATTGTCTAGCATGGAGTAGAAAGATTCGATTTCTTCTTCTTTACTTTACACTGTTGCTGTGTACACTATTATGATGGCTATGTTTAAAGGCTTTCTTTTCAGCTTGACGACCATAATTCTTTCAGATAGTTGGTAGTATCCCAGAATGCATTTCTTAAATACTTTATCTAGTATCAATCCTACTGCTTTTCATTTTTCTCTCCACCTGCATAAATAATCCTGTGCTGGTCACTGACAAAATCTCCATTGTTTGGCCATCTGGTTTCACACACACACAAGTTTCCCAGCCCCAAGTCTGATAAAAAAAAAACAAACTTGTATACACAGAGTTAGTAAGGTGAGGAAATGGAATAAAATTATTATTATTATTATTTTTTTTTTTTTTTTAAAGTTTTCAATTAGTATAACTTAAATTGTCCACTATTATACCAAAATAGAGGTGCAGCAAGTGACAAAGAGTTTATTATTAATTTTTGTCTGGATGGTATTTATGACACCAAAGTTTATTTAAATTAAACAACAGAAATATATTGATAAAAAGGAAAACAATGACTTCTGTCATAGAAGTGAGTGTTGCATATATCCCACTAGTTCCAGAGGTCAGTGTTCAAGCATCATTGCAAGATAGGATTTCAATAAAACTGATTTCTGAGGTTAACCAGCTCTATACATTTGAAATATTAGCACATTATAAACACAATTACCATGACTTGGCCTTGTGCCAGCTTAAGTTGAACTCAGTAAATCTTGATAAGGAAGAAACATTTTTGTTACATTGTAGAATTCTCACAGGTCCAGTTGGCTTTTTATTTCCTTTTTGGTACTTCAGTTGACTTAAGTGACTAAGAATAGAAACGTCCCAGCATTTTTCCAGAAATTCTAAACTCTAACAATAACTATAAAATGGAAGTTTTGCAAACATTTTTCATTCTTCATTTGGCAGATCAGAAACAATAATCCTAACAAATAAGAACAAAGTAGAGAGAATAAATTATGGGGACTGTGTGTAATCTGAAGAAGAAAGATAACATTTAGTCTTTCATAAGATGCAACAGGGAAATTGGAGAATAATTTTGATTGATTTGTTTTTTTACAGTTTATCAACCTTTTTTAGGTTATTTAAAGCCCAAAAATATTTTGGGACTGTAAGAATAATTTGAATGTTTTTTTTTTTATAATTTATTACCTTTAGAACATATTTTGTAAGAATAATTTTGATTGATTTGTTTTTTTTATAGTTTACCAACTTTTGTAGGTTATTTAAAGCCAAGACATATTTTTGGATTGAAAGAATAATTTTTTTGAAGATAAAAATAATTTTCAGATAAAAGTCCCACTATTTAACCCATATATGGGAGAAGAAGAAGTGGATTCATATCTTTTCCAAAAGTATTTGAGTGTAAATGAATGTAACAAACTTGACAGGAATTTTAACTTGATTCTCTGATGTCTCATTCTAAGCCATTACTCATTGCCCCACCAGGACATCTACAGTTACAGCATCTGATATGCCCAAGCAGTCACCCATCTAGGTACTGACCAAGCTTGATGTTGCTTAACTTTGGTGATCAGACAAGAACCAGTGTTTCAACATGATATAGCTGTAAGGCAATTAGAGGAGAAGGCTGACAATCATAAAGATAATAGGGCAGAACAATAAAAAGAAAAGCCAATATTTGAAAATACAAAAAGTAAAATTCAACAGATCTCCAAATTAAAATCCAAAGACAAGATTGGGTCATGATAAACAAATGAAAACTGTCAAAAGAGAGTAAAAAGCTGAAAAAAAAAAAATAACTGAACCTTGTCAAAGAACAGATACTCACACCTGACCTCATGTGTAACTCTTACAAAAGATGCAAGTAAAATGATCAGCTCCTTGTACTGCCCAAGTAAGTATCTGACTTCTTATACTATCCTTTACCTTTATAGGAGCAAGATCAGATCAAAAATGGATTACTGTTGTCAAATATTGGGCAGGTGCTGCCCAGTTCTTACTTTCCAGTCTTGATAGAGCTAAAAAGCGTCTCCAAGTCCTCGTTAGAGAAGGTATTATTTTCCACCCTTCAACCTCTCTCCTATGATGAGCCTCTTACTGTTCTATCACTACTTTCATGGAAAGTGCTCAGATGATCTACATTCTACCAGGTCTAAACTTCAAACTTCATGGTTAGGACCTGCCATGCAACTTACATTGTAGCAAACCACCTACATTCCCCCCATATTCCATCATTGAGAAGTAAGTTCCATTTGAACAGCTTTTTCCTGTGAATCACTGCTCTGTGGAACCGACTTCCAAGATGATGTTTCCCTAATCATTATAATCTTGACCTGTTCAAGTAAGGGTTAACCATTATCTTCCTCTCCTATCCATATAAATTACCCCTTAATGTAACCCTCTACTACGAGTGGCCCTTGGGTGTGATACAGGGTGAACCTTACAGTAAAAAAAAAAAGAAGAAGCTATAGCACACCACTATATTCAGCTATACCAGTGTGACAGCTCTCATCACAAAAGACACCTATTAGTTACTGCTTGTAATAAATGTATGTGAGTCCTTGAAGGAGCCAAGTCCCTGTTTTCCAAGGGAATGAGGCACTGCATAGCTTCTAACAACTTTGGCTCTCGCGATCACTGGCAACTCTGCAATTGGGCATTAACTAAGTGTAAGGTCTTTGTTCCTTCCCTCTTCAATCAATTTGCAATGTTATTATCCTCTGCTGATAAAGCTGCATGCTTTACCTGTAAATTCTCCTCAAACTCTACCCTTGACTCATCTGGAATATCCCTGCCTAACTTTCCACTAAGAACTGATTCTCTGTTTAGTGATATCCATGGTTTCTGCTATCATCTTTAACCTGGATCTCCACAAAGCATGTGAATCCAATGATATCCCTGTAATAGTCATTAAAAAGTGTGCTCCCAAACTAGCATCTGATCTCTAAATTGTTTAATAAATGCCTCACTGCATCCTGCTTTTCTGCCAGCTGGAAGTCATCATCTGTTGTTCCAGTTTTTAAGAACTCTGGTGAACTGTCTGATCCATCCAACTATTGGCTTAATAGCCTTCTACCTCTTTTTGGAAAACTCCTAGAAGCTCTAATCAATACTGAATTGGTTCATCATCTCTCATTGCAAGGCCTTTTCTCTGACAAGCAATATGGATTTCATTTCTCCAGGTCAACTGCTGATGTACTGACGATAATTGCAGAAAGAGCCTATCATGCTCTAGATAAAAACTGGGTCTGTAGCATTGGACATCTTGAAAGCCTTTAACAGGGTCTGGTATACAGGTCTTTTCCACAAGCAGAAAAGTTATGGAGTCTCCAGAAAAATTTTTGAGTCTTTCCTATCAAATTGTGAAATGAAAATTATTCTGAATGGCCACTCATCTAGATCCTTTTGTACTAACAAGGATGTCCCCCAAGGCTCGATCCTTGGTCCTACTCTGTTTTTAATTTTCATTAATGACCTTCCTGATGACATCAGCTCTCAACTTGGCATCTACACTGATGACACAACCATTTACTCCTGCCTCAATAGTAAGGTCAAAAGGCATCTGATGTCTGAAAAGACCACAACACCGTTGTTAATTGGGGCAAAAGATGGCTTGTTAATTTTAACATCTTCCATCAGCATGGCTGATGTTAAACTCCAGAAAAGTGACTCATTGCACCTTCTTGGGCTAATGTTTTCAGTAGACAATTATACTGAATCCATTGCTAGGTCAGCTGCTAAAAATGTTTGTTCAGTGTGTCATGTGAGAATTTTTATCTCCAGAATCTATCTTACATATCTATGTCTACCATTCATCCATGCTTAGAATATTGCTGCCACATATAATCCAGTACCCCTGCTAATTACCTTGATAAGATCCAAAGAAGAATCAGCAATATTATTAGTCCTGATCTAGTAGCTTAGCTTCAGTCACTTTCCCAATGCCGTAAGGTTGTCTCTCTGTACCTTTTCTATAAATACTTTCATAGTAATTGTTTGGATGATCTCTTTATGAATTTAAGCACAGTACTAGACTGACATCAAGATCTTATCAATTTACAGTTGAGCTGGCTAGATGTAGCTGTAAGTTATATGCTAACAGTTTCTTTTCTCACACTTCTCACTTGTGGAACTCCATTCGGGCTCCATTCTTTCCAGCCCACTTTAATCTGCAATAATTTAAATGAAATGTCAATTGCTATCTACTATCCCCCCTGATTATTCTTTTCTCTTTCCGCTCATTATTAAAGTTTCTGTTACCTAATTCTTCTGCACCCTGTAACCCCTTGTGTTTTAGTGGCTTTAATTGTGTAATGTGAAGAAAAATGGTGTATCCAATATTATAAGCGCTCTTAAACCAGTCTTAAAGTGTTTAGAGGAATTGGAAATCTGTTAGAGACTTGAAAGTACAGGGATGACAGTATTAATAAAGTTAGCAGGAATCCTAGAGACATATATAATGTTTACTTAATGGAACTTTTCAGATGCTGGCAAGTTAGATCATTACTCTCGTACATAAGAAGGTGCTAAAAAATCCTTAGCCTAAACAAGAAACCTTAAAAAAGAGTCAGATTTTAGTGAGTGGCTCAGACAAAGAACTTTTCCATACCTCCATATATATCTTTATAGTAAAATTTCCTAGGAAAATTCTGTGGATTAGTCAAATGATAATAAGAATGATAATTTGAAAACATCCTAGTTTTTTGCCGATGCGTTTTGTCTTGAAACTTTATGAAGGCAAACAATGAAAGGGAAATGTTTTTGCTGTCATAGTTACATTAAATCCAAAATTTAAAAAATAGAGATGCTAATGCATAGCCCTCTTTTTGGCTAATGTTAACTTCCTTTACACCAAGAGATTGTTTTTTTTTTTTTGTTTTCCATGTCGACAATCAATATAGTAAAATTCCTCAGAACAATTCTGTGACTGAGACAAATTGGTATAAGAATGACAAGATTTTTGCAATTATCATTCTTATACCATATATATTTATAGTAATATATATATATATATATATTTATATTTATGTAATACTGACCAAATAAGGCTGTTATAGGAAAAACAAATCTGCATATAAGAAACTGACAAAAAATGATAAAAGTAAATGGATAAATAAATACAAGAAAGAGTGGGGAGTGATCAAAACTCTAAAATTGTTGAAACATGGAAAATTGACATTCTATGGTATCAGTAGAACAATGGTTATCCAGTTTGCAAAGTGCAATAGTCATTCATAAAAGCAAGCAGAATTGTGATATAACAATCTGTTATAATGAATAACAACTGCCTTCGATGGTCCCAGAAATCCAAATCTGGTAGCACACCCCTTGTTGGATGCTAGGTCATAGCCATGAAGGTTAGAACTAGTGGAACTAAAAGGCTTGCAACATTTCATCTGTGAAAAAGGGGTGTAGGGTGGAAAATAATTCATCACCCACAAGGATGCAGAGATGCATTTGGACTCTACTGAGATTAAAAATTGAAAACTGGACAACTCCTAGTCTTATATAGCAGCAGTACTCCATTATTCGGCATGATTTGATTCTTGTAAAAGTAGAAGATAACAGGAAGAGTCAGATACTTATTAGAACAGTACAGGAACCGACCATTTTTCCAGCATCATTTGTGATGGTTCATATGTACAAGTTCTACTTCTTTGTCTGGGTTGAGTTTAAGTCCTAATTGGTGCTCAAGGTATGGGCCTTCCTGTGAAGACACTCATTTATCATGACAGGCAAAAAATTTAGGGTCCGCTCGGTGATGCTGGAACATCATTAGTTTGGTTTTTGAAGCATTGATTGTGAACAGCCATTCCCCACCACCCTATTGAGCTGTTAGGGTTAGGTCAGAGGAGAGATCAGATACCAGGTGCTGGTCATCTATAGTTTTATAGATGCACGCATATACCTCTGAGTCATGTCTCGGTCTTCAGACAGAGCACAGTAAAACTTTTAGGGATACTTGGTACTGGGGATTCCAAACCCTATGGAAGCACCTCTCTCATTGCACTAAAGAGGCAAGGTTGAAGGACTATCCATGTCAGCATGTCAGTGGTTGTGAAGGCAGAGCAATTTTGGTCTTTGCCTATGTACATAAGCACAGCACATTAAAAAGGTGATAATTATTTAAAAATTAAATTTGAAACTGTTTATGCCAAAAAATGCATTAAAATCATCTCTGACAAAACTATGAATGCACATTTCTGAAAAAATATCATGTGTTCTAGAGTTATTTCCCCTGATTGCATTTCACTTAAAATTAGAACAAATTTTGTCACTTCTGTCCTACCATTTGATAAATTCCCCTGATGTTAGTTGTCAATACATTGATGTACGTCAATTCACACTTCTCAAACCCAATCATCATGGTTTTACATGTCTCTCTTAAAAAATTTTCTGCTAAAAAAGTAAGTAATATTTCTTTCAAATTACATTAAATATATTTTAAATTTTCTAATTTTCCTAAAATAAGTTTTGAAAAAAGTATAATTGAATTTTACAAGATTTTTAAAAGGGGAATTTAACTTTTGTTTATAAAGCTGTGAATAATGGAAGACATGTTTGATTTTACGTCAATTTTGATGACTCAAAAACTTTTTTAGCTAAAATTTCGAATATGCAAGAAAGGATTAAATTTTTTTTAAAAATACTCAAAAAATACTTTCGTCTTTTCTCTTAATAATGACATAAACATTTAGACTATACAAAAATTTTTAATCAAGTTTGGGGCTTTTTTTCATCAGGGTATGCTCTTTTTTAGCAAATTTTTAGACATTACTAAGTAAACACTACATAAATCCTGACAGAAGCTCCTAAGAATTCTGTAGTGTAACTGTATATTTAACTGATGTAGTATTAGATGTATAGTGGATGTGAAAGTTGTGTAATAAACATTGGTGATGAAATACAGCATCATTGGTCTTAGGATACAGCATCACCTTAGGCTCCTGTAGTTGCATTGGTACCAAACTGTATTGGTTTATTCTTTCTTTTGGATACTACCAGCAATGTAGAGAGCAGATAATAAAAAAAAGGCGAACACCATGATTGCCTAAGCCCCAAAGAGACATGACATTAAAAAAAAAAAAATAAGGGTTATCTGTGATTTTAATATACAACAACCTCTGTATATTGACCATGACAGTACAAGATGTTCATATAAAGAAAATTATTTTAGAAATAAAGTTTTTCATTGTTTTCCCCTAGGGGCATATCACAACCCCATTAAATTCATTGAGTTAAAAAATTTTTGATTCAGCTTTTGTTTCCAACAGTAAATCTCACAGCTAATCTTCTCGATTACTTACTGGAAAAATTTCTTTGTTTAGTTTTTGGTGGCAAATCAAGTTTTGGTCTGTCTGGAATTACATTTTGTGTTAATAGATTTCAGCACGCTGTTCGTTCACTTTATTGCTTCATTTGCCAAAAGTTCCCAGCAGCCCATAACGGCTTCTTTCAATTGAAGAGAATGGAAATAATCACCTCTGAGAGGCTTGACAGTAAACAACATATACAAGATGATAATTGATACAAGTGCTGGATTTTTTTTTTTATTGTTTTGTTTTGTTTTGTCAGAGTCAGCAGTGATTTTTCTTTTGACACATCTCTGGAATACAATCCCCGTGAGTGAAATCATTCTGCAAAACAAGTATCTGAGTTTTAAACATGAGACAAAGACACAAAACAGTACCTCTTTCTTTACAGTATTACTCTTCCTCAAACAAACAGTTTCCTCTCTTGTTATCTTATCTTCCCATCATGCATCATTCTCTTTCCGCTCTTTTTACTCACAGAACATATAGATCCATGATTGTGTGAGGTGCTCATCAGATGTAGCATCTTCAATTATGAGACAGTCACATACTTGATCAGTCTGAAATGACTTCATAAATACATGATTGCTTATGGTGATTAGATCTCAGTTGGAGCTTTACAAGAAGCCATGGCCATATCCTGGCAGCCATCTTGACTAATGATTTTGTTAAACTCAACTGGGGATCATGACAATAACCTTAAGTGATAAGACAGGAACATGTTAAACCCTATATATTAAGTCTGAAGCAGCTAAACTGGAAGATAAGACAATGGCAAGCAACTGAAAATTCAAATTAGCTTAAAAATGGAAAATAAAGTGCACACACACAAAAATAACATGGAATAAAGATTAGAAGGTAATCACATCTTTGATCTGTTCTTTTAGTATTGCCTGTATTAATTTTTCTGGGTTTTCAAGACATTTCTATAATCAACATATTATACATATAAACTCATTCTGTAATAAGTCATGCATTTGATCCTGATCACTAACAATTTCTTTTTTCTCCATTTGCAAGGCTCAAGATGCAGATTTAATGACAATACTTGTTTAAATAAATTTTAGATAAAAATAATTGCAAAATTTGATTTATTGTCATCAAACTTTTCCCTCTACTGTCCAAAATATTTCATTTGCTCATGTCAAAAATCACTTCAGTGTTGGAGTAGTCGTAAAGTTAGTGAATAATGATAAGAATAACTGAAAACTTGCCTACACATTTCTTCACTGTGCTGTGTCTCTTCAGGACATAGGCATTCAAGGCTCTCCACAATTTCCTGTCCCGTGTACCTCTTTCCCATACTCTGCTCTGTCATCCATTCATTCAAGCTCACCAGGTAGGTTACGCATTGCTTTAGATATGTCTGTCATAACAACTGGAAAGAAGTACCAACTTTCAGCATGGAGATACAACATAATCTGGGAGGCTTTCAATGATGTCATTTCCTGAAATTGTTGATTGTATTCATGACCTAATCTTGTCTGATCAACAAATCTCAGCCGAAAGAACTGCTGAGACATTAGAGGAATATCCAGGAAACAAAGGTTTATAATTCATGAGCAGTTAGGTATGCAGCAGCTATCAGCCAAGGAGGTGCCAAAATGGTTGAATGCCGACCAGAAACGATATTGAGTGAACACCTTTGAGTTGATTTAGCAACATTTTCAGTTATCAAGTGATAAATTTTTGAAGTGACTTTTCAATGTGATCTGGAGACTAAACAAAAGTTTATGCAATGGCAACAATTGGGTTCTCCACAGATGAAGAAATTCAAGACCCAAAAGTCAGAATAAAAGTTCATAGCCAGGGTTTTGGGATAAGAAATATATTTTGATGATTGGCTCTCTTCAGAAGAGAGGAACAGTTCAATTTTTTTTTTTTTAATAATTTTACCTCAAGCAAGGTAATAAAGCCACTAAGATTCAAATGGTTACTGAGTGTGAGAAAATATAAGAAAAGAAAAAAAAACATTATTTACAAGAGAGAACAATGAAAGAACAGGAATTAAAAAGAAAAAAGATAACAGATCAAAGTTGATAGGAAAATTAGAAGCCAGTGGAGAGTTTCACAAGCAAGAGGTGTGAGAAAAGAAAACTTACAGTTAAATCTAGCCATTTAAACTGTAAAATGCTAATCTAGTACTGCAATTCATAATGTCTAGGTTCCATAGAGAAAAATTCATCAAAATAATTACCATGAAGATATTTATAAAAAAGGCATGGGGAAAACGGTGGTGGGAAAAATGTCTGAAGCCAAGGTGCCAGGTCAGGATCAATAACATTGCAGATTCTACTTTGTGTTTTATCAAGAATCTCTAAATACATAGCAGAACTACCAGACCAGATGTGGCAGCAATATTCAAAGCATGGATGAATGGTAGACTTATAATTATATAAGATAAATTTTTGCAAGAAAGATTGTCAAACACAACAATTTTGGTTCAGACAATGCACCAGTTCATGAGACTGACAAGATGTTTGTTTTTAAGAACCTTGAGTTTAGGTTTACAGACCATCCACCCTATTCACCATATTTTGCTCCATCTATTTTCTGTTACCAAACATTAAAAGGATTTTGAAAAGGAGAAAATTTTCAGATGATTCAAGGTGTATTTCAATGTCCAAACATCAGAATTTCTTTCAGATGTATTGAAGGAACTTGAGAAATGATGAGTCAAATATGTTGAATGCTAGAATGAATATGCGTAAATTTTTATGGTTCTAGGTTATTCATTTCTAGATTGGTCTGAGAACTTTTCAGCAGAACCATAAATAGTCAGTTATGTAATTGATATTATGTGCAGACATGGCTAACGAATTCACCATTTTTTAAGAGATGCTTTTTAACTCATCTGATATTAAATAGCTTTTGTGAACAATCTACATTGCTAAAGATGAAATGCTTCTGGCACATTGAAACTATGTCATAAAAAAGAACACTCATGATTTTACAGTGGTTTATATACTGGCCTTGAAAGCTAATGAAAATCAATTTGAACCCTATCACATGATGTCTGGCCAAGATTCAGTAAAAAAGATTTTTTTTTTTCATTGCTAAAACTGTGTTTTACTCTGATCAAGACATATGAATTTCAGAGAATATATCATAAATATAATACTATTTAAGTATTTCAAAAGGAATACAACATTTAATTATAGTTATTGATACAATTTTTGAATATATTTTATAATGAAAGTTATATCATGAGGATTATTTACCTTTACTTTCCCATTTACCTTTGAGAATATTTTGATACCTTCTTAAATGAAAAATTTTGAAAACTCATAAACAATATTTTTACTTCTGTTTATAAATACATAATGCAAAATAAAATCCTTACATTTACATTGATAAAGTTCATCACAGGATGAAATGCATCGCTAATAAAAATTTTCCTTTACCCTTTATTTTCATATGTGAATTGAGATCAAGTATTAGATTAGAATTTGACACAATGATAGGATAAACAATAAATATTTCATATATGTCCCTTATCATATATATATATATATATATATATATATATATATATATATATACTCGACTCTCTGTTGATATTTGACGAATGAGGGTCAAGCAGATCAGTTCCAAGGAAACTGACAGCCCGACAACAGCACATGAGATTTGATTATAGTCGTGAAGGTTTTGTGCAGGACCATCCACACTTTTCGAAGGGCCAAATACAGAGATCTGGTGCACTATGTGCCACAAGGTCCCCAAACAACCCTCCGCAGGTTTTGAATTCAGAGTTGTCCTTCTTCTAGACCAGTTGCCATCCAAGGCTATAGAACCCAGTCGGTCCTGCTATTTACCCATAGCTGGAAGGAGGAGAAGAGGATTCACACCTTTCCCAAGGGATTTAGCACGTAAGTGAATGTAAGGGATTCGACTGGAATTCGAGCTAACCTCAATCCAAGCTGCTATCCATTACTTCACCGTGCCTCCTATATATATATATATATATATATATATGTATATATGAGAATATATCATAGCCTCATCACTACTGTGTTCACATGATCAAAGGGAGGCATTATATATCTTCATGACCTTGACCATTTCTTCATTGCATTGTCCCACTCCCTTCCACTTAATATAGCAAGTTTATTTAGATTTATAATAAACCTAATGTCTTTTTAGTTGTTTCAGTATTATGAACTTAGTCTGAATAATTTTCGGGAACATTTTTATACTTTTTACACTTCATAGCAAATCTGAATTTATTTTCATAAGATTTTGGATTACTTTGCAGACCCAGTTAATGTTATTACACTCCCTTATTGTTGTAACCTAGGAAAAGGTTACTGAAAAGTTATATGAATAACCAAAATGAAGGTTGGAAATGGAATAATATTTATAACAGGAACAACATACAAGATTTGCCAGCTGTATGTGGTAAGTAATCAACTGCTAGTGGTGTGCTAGAAGGGAATCAAGGTAAATCACAAGTGAAATCCCAATGACTACCACATAAGGTATATTCTACAGTATTTATACAGATTGGCACATACCCATTATAGAACATAGGTATGGTATAACACTTACAATATAACCTGACAACTTCTTGCTGAAAGAGGGAGGATGAGTAGGAGGTGAAATGCAGGCATCCTGGTCTTTGTGATCAGGGTGGCTGGATGGGTTATCTATTGAGTTACGTGCCATTTTATTTTTGTCTGCCAACTGGAGGCTTGTTGAGCTTTCCTATCCATTCTTACTCCCAGCATTCATAGCCTTTATTACTTCTGGCTAAACAATTGGCCTTTATCACTTCCGGCCCTTACTTCAACCTACTCACCTGGTTGATCAGTGTTAATGGACCTATAACAGCCCAAGTGAACTACCAGCTATGCAATGGTCTCTACTTCTGGCACCTATATCTCCACCTAACCTACCTGGTTGATTGACGTTAATGGACCTGCTTACAAAAGCCCAGAACTTCTGGCTATGCATAGGTCCCTGCTTCCAGCTTTCCAGTCAATCTAACTCAGCTGGTTTAGGAAATTGCTGCATGCATATTGTCCAGTCAAACAGCCTACTCTGTACACTTTGGTTAAAATACTATGGAAGGATCACTCTTGGACTTAACCAGCAACTATGCAATGCCAGCACCAGACATTTAAACTGAAATTTCTGCTCTTTGGCTATATCATCCAGATTTCAAATAACCGACTCCATGCACTTCAGTTAAAATACTATGGAAGTTTCAGCATTAGACTTAACCAGAAACTATTCAACACCAGCACTGGACATTTAAATTGAACTTTCTTCTCTTTGTCTATATCATCCAGATCTCAAATAACCTACTCTATACACTTTGGTTAAATACTATGTTAGTTCCATCATTGGACTTAATAAATTTTCAAGACTTTTGCCGGCATGTGAACTAAACTTTCAAGCTGTGGACTTACATGCCAACTTAACTTACATGGCCTCTACCTTTAATATTTAGTCACAGTTATACTATCTAGATCTTCTAGTTGGTCAGATTCCCTTCATTTACTTACTTCTTCCTCTATTAGTTGATTTATTGCTTGTTCATGTTCCTTTAATCCAAACAAATACTTTTCTATATGATGTAAATAAATTTTGTATTAATTTTAACTTTGTTATTTGTTGTCCTCTTGTTGATCTGTCAGATTCACATCTTTTCTTTCTAAAATGTTAGTGGGCCTCTTGTGACATCTATCCTTTATTGGGGTGCACAGGCCATATCATATTGCACCCACTCCAAGGGGTCCACTACAAATATTAAGAAAAATGGATGATCTAATAAGCAAAAACAAAATCTTAAACTTGAATTAATTCCTTTTACAAAAACTTTGCCTCTTAAAGGTTTTCTTCCATTATTATTATTATTATTATTATTCTTACTTATAAAGATTTCTGGTAGTCATTGGCTCAGTCTGAGTGACAATAAATCAGTGAAAGTCATCATTAATGAAATAAAGTATGGTAAAATAACAAACATTGTTTGGACAATATCGATATTCATTGGGCAAAAAACAATAAAAGCTAAGGCTATGTTTATGAATGAAATGACATTGTAGCAATTGTTTCTACGGATCAATAAGTATGGTTTAATATAAATTCATATTATTACATTAAATAAAAATCCTACATTTATAGACATATACAGCTTGATATATATTGTATTATCAAACACAATTGGTCATAATGATTTTCACAAGGCTAGATGCTCTTCCTGGTGTGCAATTCAGACACTGCAATTCCTGCAGTTTTTTCTGTGTCTGCCATAAGCTTAGACTCATATGCGTATCTTAAAAAACAAACCAAAAACAATGACTACTCTATAAAAATGATGGGGTTGTGAAAATTAAAAGATTAGAAAAGAATTCAACTGTTTGACTAAATATGAATGGTAAGCTTTTAAATTTTGTCACTGTCATGGTAAGGCAGCTCTTAAGGATAAGGAATGCAAGATCAAATCTTGTTGAAAACTTATAAATAGACAGTTGAAATTTCTAGGACACATAAAGAGAAAAGAGAATTTTGGGCAATTTGACATGCTGTAATGGCCAGCAAGCTTGTCTTGATAGATCAATTATGACTGAATAATGAGTTTGATCATCACTGGGTGAACCATACATTCGGCCTTGTGCCACACTAAGCTAAGCTTGGTAAATAACTGGACACTTTGATGTAGCATAAGGGTTAGCATGCTTGTCTTGCTAGATCAATTACAACTGAATAATGAGTTTGATCCTCACTGGGCGCTCCATATTTTCAGCCTTGTGCTACATCTAAGCCCCGCTTAGTAAATAACTGGGCACTTTCACGTAGCGTAAGGGTTAGAAAGCTTGTCTTGCTAGATCAATTACAACTTAGTAATGATTTTGATTCTAACAGGGTGCTCCATAATTTCAGCCTTGTGTTACATCTAAGCCCCGCTTAGTAAATAACTGGGCACTTTGATGTAGTGTAATGGTTAGCAAGCTTGTCTTGCTAGATCAATTATGACTGAGTAATGAGTTTGATCATCACTGGGTGCACCATACTTTCAGCTTTGCGCCACATCTAAGCTAAGCTTGGT
The DNA here is from genome assembly GCA_963932145.1 of Acanthosepion lycidas. Taxonomy (NCBI): domain Eukaryota; kingdom Metazoa; phylum Mollusca; class Cephalopoda; order Sepiida; family Sepiidae; genus Acanthosepion; species Acanthosepion lycidas. The sequence goes on from OZ010577.1 coordinate 20,989,158, forward strand.
AAATAACTGGGCACTTTGACATAGTGTAAGGGTTCACAAGCTAGTCTTGCTAGATCAATTACAAGTGAGTAACAAGTTCAATCTTCACTGGGTGTTCCATACTTTCAGCCCTGTGCAACATCTAACCTATGGTTAGTAAATAACTGGGCACTTTGACATCATGTATCGGTTAGCAAGCTTGTCTTGCTAGATCAATTATGGCTGAGTAGTGAGTTCGATCCTCACTGGGTGTTCCATACTTGCGCCACATCTAAGCTATGCTTAGAAAATCATTGAGGCATGTTGATGTGGTGGAATGCTTTGTAAGTTTGTCTTGCTTGATCAATTATGACTGAATAATGAGTTCAATTATCACTGGGTGCTTCACAGTTTCACCTTTTTGCTACTTCTATGCTAAATTTAGAAAATTATCATAATGAGGAAATGGGCTTTGAGTATTTGGCACACACAGGATATATTTAAAGCAAGAGCAATGGGGGAAAGCAGTGAGTAACCTACCTAACAATCTTGTGTAAATGTTTGGCAGGACAGGGATTGGGAAGGATAACGAAAAGACAAACTTTACTAAGAGTTACAAAGGATAGGAAAATATGTTGACAGTCATGATTACCTAAGTCTTGAAGAGACATAACACATGGAGGAAGAAGAAGCTGCTTAGTTAATGATTGCAGAGTAGTAACCTGAAAGCCATGAAAAAAATCCCCAAAAAACAAAAAATAATCAACTGAAATTAAGATGAAAGACTACTAGAAAAATAATAGCATTTATATTTAGAGCTACAAAGTATAGGAAGTTGTGGAGAACCATGATCGCCCATGTCCATAAAATAGGTAGTACTGTCATTATTATTCATTTCTGTCTTTTTTTTTTTTAATCATTTCACCCCTAGCAAGGTGATAATGACACTAAGACGCAAGGGATTATAGGGAGTGAAAGAGAATGAAAGATTTTAGTGAAGAGAAGTGAAGAAATGAACAATAATGGAACAGGATTCTGGAAGACATAAGATGATGAATGATGCTGTATTTAAATTTTTGAAGACTATAAGTGGCAGGGAAGCAAGAAATTGAAAGGGAGTTCCACAGGCAATAAGTATTAGAATACAACTGACAATTTCATCTAGCCAGTTCAACAGTAAAATAGTGAAAACTAGTTGCCAATCTAGTAGTACACTTTCATTTGTGCAGTTGAGGTAGTAAGGAGAACAGCTCATCAGAACAATTGCAATGAAAATATTTGTACAAAATATAGAGGGAGAAACCATGTTATGTCAGTGAGAAAGTGACTGAAGTCAAGATGTCAGATCAGGATCGATTACATTACAGAGCATTCTTTGAATGTTGTCAAGAATCTCAAGATATACAGCAAGAGCATCAGACCAGATATGGCAGCAGTATTCAATGCATGGACAATTTCATTCATTTTATTTTTGCTGCTATTCTCAGACCATTAAAAAAGCAGCATAGATTGGAAGTAAATAGAATAAAGTTTCCAGTGAGATTACTATTTGCCTTATCTTTGGATCCAAATATTCTTTGTCTGAATTTATTTTCTTCCATTTATATAAACAAACAATTAGCATGTACTTGCATCACCAGAGACATGGATGGTGATTTGTTAAAGTAACATAGAGAACTGTTAGCTAAATATTGCTCAGATAAATGGAAATAAATCCATATTTCCTAACCATTGGTTGATTGAGAAAATTGAGTGACATACAACATTCTTATTTATTGTTGATATATTTATGAAGAGATAAATATTTGTATTAGATTCTGGTTAATTGGGACACATCAACAACAGCAGAGTGGTTTTGTTCAATTAGGTAGCTGCTGTAGTTATAAGAAACAAAATACAAGTTTAGCAAAGGCTATTTAAATCAATTCAATGGTGATTTTTACAGTAACATGACTCAGATGGAAATAAATCCATATTGCTTAATTATGGTTTGATTTAGAAAACTGAGTGATATTAAGCATTCATATCAAGAAGATAGTAGTTTGGTTCAATTATGTAGCTATAAGAAACAACAGAAGAATTTTAAATTAAGTGCATTTTCAGTTTTACTATAAACATTTTATAATTGATGTCAGAATTCTTTTAAATAAGGAATTAAATTCTGGTTAATTAGGATAAACCAGGAAAAGTGTGGTTTGGTTCAATTATTAGGTTGGTGCAAAAATAATGACGTAATAATGTTGTTTTTTGACGTTAAAATACGTCAAAAAACAACATTATTACGTCATTATTTTTGCACTAACCTAATAGATAAAAGACATTGTTTAATTGATTTCCATAGTTTTGCAAATTCTTCTTCTATGTGCCATGCCCATCCAGGATGTTGGAGATTATGGCTCTCCACAATTTCCTATCCTTTGTAGGTCTTAGAAAATTTAGTCTTTTTCTTATCTCTCCTAATCCCTGTTTTGCTATCCATTTACAGAAGCTTGTTAGGTAGGTAAATGTGCTGTTTTTTCTCTCCCTCTTGCCTTCAGTATATCCCATGAGTACCAAATTTTCCAAGCCCTCTTTCCTCATAATATGCTCAAGAAATTTCAGCAATCTCTTTCCAATGTTAAGTATAATTGTCCTTTTTGTTTCCATTTTCACTAAAACTTCACCATTGCTTACATGTTCAGTGCATAGTATTCTCTGTAGAACCACATTCTGTTGCCTCAAGTTTTTTCTTCATCTGTGATGAGATTGTCCAGCATTCCTTGCCATGTAGGAAGACCAATATTACATAACAGTTCAGTACTCTTTTCATTGTTTCTAATGATATTTTCCTCTTTCTTAGTATTTTGCTTAGGTTTTAGAATGCATCTTTCCCTGTGCCAATATAACTTCTGATATGAGGGATTAAAATTACCTTCAATTTGGGACTGACTTTGTAATCTTTCAGCATTCCTGTTTCTGCCTTATCTGAAGTTACAGCATTAATTTTCAATAATTTATGCTGAAACATCATAAAGAAGCAATTTAAATTAAGAGCATTTTATGTTTTACTATAAGTATTGTATAATTTATACTGGAATTTTTTCATGAGGAATTATCCTCAAGATATGCTTTTTCATTTATACAAGACAAGTATAATATGGATTTTTGTTGAAACTTGACTAATGCATGGAATAATAATGCAACACAAAATGTACTTAGAACAAAATGTATTGAAACAAGAAAGTGTACACAATATTTACATATAGTCTTTTGTATATTCCTGGGAAGACCGTTTCTGGAATGTGTGTTGACTGAGTCGCAGTCGGGCAGAGTCTCTGGTTGGATCTCTCGATTCCTTCCACTCTCTTCCCGGTACCAACCATATTTATATGGTCGGTACTCCACTATGCAAATTAGGTGGATCCTACCACAACAATTTTATAGTGATTTTCTAAGTGCTGCTTAGATGTGGCACAAGGTCAGAAGTATGGAGCCCCCAGTGAGGATCAAACTCACTACTCAGTCGTAATTGTTCTAGTGAGACAAGCTTGCTAACCATTACACCACGTAATATGGATTTTATAGCAGGGAATATAAAATTATTTTCTGATTAAAAAAAAAAAAAAAAAAAAAAAAGAAAGTGAAATAAATTAATTTTTAAACCAAAGAATTAATAAAAATTTTTTTCTTTTTTATATTATAATTTTAGTAACATACTTAATTATTGTAATCCTGAACACTTATCATCACGTTTAAAAATTTTATCGAAAAATACCTTACTATAGTCTCTAAACTGAGTACATGTGAAGAAAATCAGTGTAAGTATTTTGTGAAGATAACAGACTGTTTTCATGACCAGCTTGCATAAAATAAAGCCATAGTTCATCAGTAAGTTTCTTGGTTAGTCATATATTTTAGGGGTTTGTATTTTAGGGGTTAAATGACACATATAATTGTATCTCTATTCTAAAAAGGTTGAATTATAAGAGAAACATAGCATATATTGTCTGATTGAAGCTGACTAAGCAGTGACAATAAAAAAATTTTTTTAATAATCTATATATATATATATATATATATACATATATATATATCTTAGGATTTAATTTCTCTTGTGAATTTTTTTCCCTATCCATTTATAAAATACTCATTTTTTTAAGGTAAATATTTGGCAGTGTCAGCAAAAACCATTATTTAATTTCTTTGATCTAATAAATTTTTGCCTTTTAGATACTTAATAATGTGTAGTTTTTCATGTAGGCATATATATATATAAATATATATATATATATATATTATCTAAATAAATAATATATAAATATTTGTGGCATTTAAAAGAAACAAATAGAACACCAACAGTAAAATGGAAAATAATAACTAGAACAAGAACTTGTAGTACCTGGGATGGCCCATGCTCTTTATGCCTACATGAAAAACTACATATTATCAAGTTTCTAAAAGGCAAAAAATTATTAGATCAAAGAAATGAAATAATGGTTTTTGCTGACATCGACAAATATTCGCCTTAAAAAATTAGTATTTTATAAATCAATAGGGAAAAAATTCACAAGAGAAGTTAAATTTTATATATACATATATATATATATATATATATATATATATATATATATATATATTTTTTTTTTTAAGCATTTCACCCCTAGCAAGGCAGGAAGCCACTAGCACGCAAGGGGTTACAGAGGATTTGAAGTGAGAGCAGATAGGAATGATAGAGGAGAGGATGAGGAGAAGGATAGTGGATAGATCAAGGCAACTAGTTGAATAGTTGGAGATTAAAGGAAAACAGGAGTAGGGAAAGGAGTTCCACATGTGAGAGGTGTGAGACATGAAGCTATTAGAGTAGAAGAGGCGGCTACATTTAACAGTTTCAACAGTGAAAGGGTGAGAGCGGAATGCCAGCCTCGTAGGACACTTGAATTCGTGAAGTCTTGGAACCAGCGAAAGCAGCTCATTGGAGCAATTACCACGAAAGTATTTGTAAAAAAGACAGAGAGAGGCTACAGCACGTCTGTGAGAGAGCGACTGCAGATGAGATGCCAGATCAGGGCCAATCATATATATATATTATATATATAAATTCCACAATACCATATATAATTACTCAATACGATATAAAATCTACTAGAAAATTCAATTAAAACTATAGGTTTAAAAATACAGCACAATCATAATCTTGGCATCACTTTAAGAAATCATCAACAAAAAAACAAATAAATAAACACCAAAAAGACTGCTACTAGAATATCAATCAGTGTGAGTTTTAGCAGATAGTAATAAAAACAAAAGAGCCTGATAGAAATGGCCATTGTAACCAGACAAAAATCCTCCAACCCAACCATACATGACTCCAAAATCTTAACATATAATAAACATTCCTACTTTCATCAAAGCACAGACCCCTTGAGAATGAAAAACAAACCCCTGACTACACTTCCTTTTCCAAACTATAAATGAGTAAAACATTTCTTTGGTGAGTTATCCCAAACATCGCTTGAGAATGAAACAGTCATCTAAAGTTAAGGTCTAATATTGAAATTAAACTTTAACACTTGTGGACCAGTTTTGAAACACAGTAATTTCTGTCTTGTGATGGAATCATACTTTTAAAAAACAATTATTATATATATATATATATATATATATATATATATATATATATATATATATATATATATATATATATATAGCTGGAGCACCAGACCATATGTTGCAGAAATATTCAATACATGGACAAATGGTAGATTTATAGATGTGCAAGATAAAATCTGATGAGACGCAGCAATTGATTGAATGTAATGGTTCCGCTTCATGTCCGTGGAAAGCATGATACGAAGACAGTGCAAGAGTTGCTGAAAAATCACTTTGGTTTGTTCACACTGGCCCAGATAAACAGCTTGTCGGCTCAAATAAACAAAGGAAATTGTTGGAAATATACTCGATTTGTTTTGGCTAGATCTAGATCAAATAAACATACACTCTGACCTAATTAACCAGAATCTACTTGAGCCCTTTAGTGATCTAACATAGTGATCATTCAATCAATTATAAAGTGAATTTTTCTGTGAAAGCGTTTTCTCTTGCTGATTTGTATTAAGATCATTACAGTGCCATCAAAAGAAGTAGTAATGTTATTAAAATGCTACACAAGAATATCCTCTCCTTAGTAGGAGAGTAACAAAATATTATCCAGTGGCTCATGAGTATCTCATGACCTGGTTACAATATTGCCTATTTAACATGTGAAGGCATTAAAAAAACTACATTAATGCATTCAAATGTTCTTTTTAAAAGGGGTTTCTTCTAGTATGATAAGAACAATGCATTGATCTGCATATCATTTGATCTGACTTGGAAATACACCAATGATTTTGGTGAAAATTTTTTTTCTGATTCTCAAAGGCCTACAGAGAAACATCAGAGATTCATCAGACACCAATATGCATCATGTCAATTATTTTTTTATTTTTTATTTTGTATGCTTTACACTTCTATGAAGAATTGAGTTCAGCAAACTTGTTGAACCATTTGAGTATGCCTTTTATCTTAAATGACTTTACTTATTCAAGTTATTTGCACTTACGAAATGAATGATAGTTTAGATAACTCAGGTGTTTTATTCAGATTATTCTGGGGGAGAAAAGAAATTGGAACAATAAAAGCAAATAATGTTAAAGGCCTCGAATAAGTCATGTTGGTCTAAAAACTAAGAGAATAAGGCTGTTATTGCTCTATCAGGATATTCATGACAATTGAAAATTCTTGGCTTGTAAAAATAAGAAGAGAAATCATGAAAATTAATGTTCTCTTTTGTTGCACTTGTCTATGGAAAAGAAAGATGGCAAAAGAAACAAATTTTGCATTTTTCTTTTATAGAATGCAGTATATCTTCAAGAGCTTTTGAGAAAATAAATGCATAAAAAGCACAATATATATATATATATATATATATATATACACACATACAGACATATACATATAAACAAAAGCACATCTCTCTCTCCCTCTCTCTCTCTCTCTCTCTCTCTATATATATATATATATATACACACACACACACTAGAATACTGTCAAAATTGATTCTGGCTATATACATATGAATCAGTACCTGTGAATAAGCTGAATGTTTTGTACCCTGCCCTCTACCAAGTATCAGTGTAGTATCTTTAAAGGCTGCCCAAGATACAAATATAGTACACTTCATGAAAAGTAACATAGAGCTCTTTATAAGAATTGAACACTATGGTGGCCAGTATGGCATTTATATAGCATGTATATAACACATTAAAAAATTCCCTTTCTCTGCTGTGTGCCAATAGCCTAGGGGTAAGAGTCTCTGACCGATATTAAATTGATCGAGTTTCAATGCTGGGTTGAAGCAATTGGATGTCTATTCACACTGATGAGCTGTGATACAGTGAAAGAGGCTGTGTAGGTGTTATATATATGTGTGTGTGTGTGTGTGTGTGTTTAAGCAGCATATTTTCTTCCAAACAGGTTTGGTTAAATAATTTAGATATACTATGTCTGTTTATTTTTATTTTAATCCTTTTGAGTCCACAAATCAATTTCTTGGTAGCTGTAAAAAATTGATTAAAAAAATACCAAAATTTTCTTTCAAATAATTTTTATTTTCCCAAGTACTTTCAGTCACATCTGAGACCATCTTATATATATATATATATATATATATATATATATATATATAATGGACTCTCCTGTCGGTTTCGACGTATGAGGATCTGACAGATTATTGATTCAGTTATGAAATTTTGTGCAATAATCTTAAGTGGCATTTAAGACCCGCTAGTGATTTACAAAGGAGGCCAAATATGGAGCCAGTGTGAGGATTGTGAGATGAGATCACTGTTAGATTAGGCTGACCTTTTAGATCTTGCTCTCGCTTCTTGAAGATGATTCAGACAAGCAGATTGAAAATTGCTGAGTCCACTGAATATATATATATGTTTACACACACACATACTCACAATCATATATATATATATATATATATATATATGTGTGTGTGTGAGAAGAGAGAGATGAAGTGTGTTGAAAATTTCTAATCCTAATAAAGAAGCACTATGCAAAATCTGGCAAAATAATGAAGCATAAAAATTTCAGAAAACTTTATTTCAATCTATCTTGTATGATAGGATATATATATATATATATATATATATATATATATATATATATATATATATGCATATACATATGATCATCTTAATTGGCAAAATCCGCTCAAATAGCCAAACAATTTTTAAAACCATTCTTGTTTAAACTGAGAACTTTTCATCATTCCTATTATATATATATATATATATATATATATATAATGTTAGTCGCTCTTTTTCCTTTCTATTCTGCTTTATTATGATATTTTTCTTGCATAGAAAGGAATAAAGTTTGAACAGATGGATACATTTTGAAAATTGTTCCATTGAAAATGGATATAAATTGCTTTTATGTAATTTTCAAGATTTTTTTTCTGTTATGCCTATCACATATTTTGTTCATATCTTTAAACTATGATGTTACAAAGATCATTCTTGCAGTGAACAGAAATAATTTGGGAATAGTTTGATTGTTGTAATACATGTACATAAACCATTGCAATAAATATATACTGTTACAATTAGATTTTCCCAATATGATTTCTCAATTTTCTGGCAGAAACTATTCAGAAATCCCGAAACAAAAAGCAAATAAAAAAGAAACAAAAAGAAAAACACTAGTCACAAAATATATTTTTGTCAAGTCTTATAAATTAATGATACAGCATGAAAAATTACTGTTATACAAAATTGTCCTGCTGGTTATCATTCTTAGGCCATTATAAGTGTTGGTTTAAATGACTGCAAAACACTTGCCCCTCTCCAAATTTATAAGCAGAAACACCCAAATGCATGCTAAGATTTTTTTTTCCAAGCCCTAAAATAGGCAGGTTCTTGGTTTTATCTGACTCAGTCCCACTCTGTCTTGTCTTGAAGTCAGAACACTTTGTTTGCTTGTCCAAACTTGCACTTGTGTATCAACCCCAGTTCTCAGTTTGTGAACTTTTTGCCTTATTACTGTTAATTTACCTTGCATATATTGTCTGCTTGCTTTATATTATTTTTTGACTTGTTCATTTCTTTTCTTTTCCTTCTTATTGCTTATTGCAAACTTTGTCAATTCTGTTTGTTGAACAGTTCTGTCACTTATTTTGCATTTGACCATGGCTACTCATCCAACAATGAGTATATGTAAATTTTAGTTATATGTTTTCCAATTATTATTTACTTTTAATGGTTGGCTTTTTAGCTCCCAGCTTCATAATCATGTGAAATAGTATCATCATGCATTACTAATGTAAATATGAGACCAAATTTTTCATGCATAACATTACATTATTTAACTCTGAACTTTACTAACTATTATCTGGCTCTGAAGCACTTTCCAAACATGGAATCTATATATTCTGTGCGAGACTTCCCACTTTTCTCTGCTATGTGGGTGTACCTGTCGTACATTTTTACCTATATGTATTACCTTGATTCAGTTATTATATATAACTCTGAGGTTATCTCTCGGATCAACCTGTTGATGCACCTGGCCTCTTTAAGTTGTCTGGTGTTATACTTATTGCAAAGTTATTTTGGCATCATGTGAGTTAGTCAAAAACTACATGGTTTTGAACAGCCACAATTGTTATAACAAAGATACTGGCACCTGATGTCCCCAGTGCAAAATAGAGTAAAATATTATCTATATTACAGATAAATACATGCAAATACACTTGTTACACTGTAAATATAAATTGTTAGTTTTCTAATTAAATATTACAAGAAATAGGACATAAACCTTTCCAAAACAAAAACTATAAAATAGAAAGGAAAGCAGTTATGGTACATATACTGAATCCATCATAAAATTTTAGAAATATAAAACTCTCAGTTGTATACAACTGTTTTTTCAGATCAATGATTAAAAATGGTTTTTGAGTGAGTGAAGCCTGTGGGTCTTAGTAAAGACCCCCAACTTCCTCAAACCCTGTGGATTGGTGCTACAAAGAACTATGAAATTTAGATTGATTCATTTTTCTACAGCTTATGAACCCTTTGCAGGTTATTTAAAGCCAGAAAATTTTTATAGATTTTAAGAATTTGTTTTTTGAGGCAATAATGGTCTAGTGGTACAAGTCTTACTAATTAAACCATAGCTGAGGGGAGAAGAGGTAGAGTCATATCTTACCCAAGGGCATGCGTGTATATATATATATATATATATATATATATATATATATATATATATAGAATGAACCCAATGGGAATTAGAATATGGCTTTCTGATTAACAATTCTGAGCCATTATCAATTACACCCCACCACACATCCAAGCTTACAGCACTTAGTAGTTCCAAGTGGTAACCTATCTATGTAGGTATTAACTAGGTTCAATCTTACTTAACTTTGATGATCATATGGGAACTGGTTTTTTAAATGTAATGTGGCCATGAGCCTGAACTGTACCAAATAACAGGAACCATATCACTTGAGGATTTTCAACAGCAGCAGCAAATAAAATTGATATCCCATGTAACTTGAAGAGAAAATAATGATATAATCAGGATGTTTGACATCCCACACTACTTTAAAAAAAGTTTAGGAAGAAAACCCCTATCAGTACTGGAAAGTGTGATAACAGCTACTGGACATGAGAAGCCTATTTTCCTGAAAAAATATTTTAAGAGAAAGATTTTATAAATTTCAAAGCAGTACTGGCTGCTTGGTCAATCAATGCCAAATGTTTCCTTATAGGGAAACAACTAATATTACCATTACGATTGTTTATTATTTTCAAATTATCATGGAATCAATCAAAATATACAGAATAATTTTTTATCTTATATTGTCAATTGATTTTAAAATACAAACTCAGCATATGAAAAGCCAATAATGCATAAAGAGGACTTTATGATGAAGAAATTGATATAATAATTCAATAAACATAACAAATGAAAAATAAAAGTAATAATTGCCAAATACATGTAATAAAGAAAGAAGTAAAAATGAGGGGAAAATATCAAAGGTAAAACTAACTCAATTCTTTTAAAGAGATGAACAGCAAGTGCTCAGAAACATGAATAAAAATGTGCCTTGCCAAGAATCAATGATAAACAAGCTATTTTTACAGACTATATCAGATTCAGTTCTCATGAAGTGCTGCCCATTAGTAGCCTTGTGTCAAACTAAACTAAGTTTAGACTGACATAAGTGAAATAGTTTAGTAATTACTAATAGCTTAGTAAATTTAATATATATATATATATATATATATTTACGAGCTCCACAAATAAATGAGATTTTTAGGCAGAACTTCTCCATTTGAAAGAATAATGATATGCTCTTCTTTTTCCCCACTTATGTTTAGCCTTGTGCCACACTAAAAACAAATCTTAAGTTTATACATCTCTCACCAAAGTTTTGAATGTTGATTTGCCAGACTGGCAGACCCCCACAACTTGAAAGTTTGACACAATACCTAATTCTATTTTCCTTCTTACAGATTTAGACTGCACTAAATTACATTTAGTAAATTAAAAGATTAAATTAATCTTTTTGGTTGAATGGCTGAAATAAGTAAGTTTTAAATAATCTGTTGGGGTACTAAATTTTAGTACATCTTAAAAAAGTGTATATTGTAAAAGTATATATATGCGTACAATATCCATTTTAGTACAGCTTAAACAAAAAAAAGAATATTATAAAAGTATATATACACATCCCAGCTATGGGTAAATAGCAGGACAGACCTGGTTCTACAGCCTTGGATGGCAACTGGTCTACCATAGGAAGAAATGGCAACTTACTGCTGGAAAAAATCTGCCTCATCAGTAATGTATCAAAAGATACATGGTCACCTAAGCATGTATCACGCATGGCACATAACTGACTTTGGTATTCGGCTTAGCCAAAAGTTTGTTAATCAGGTGAAATGACCATTTGTGTTTGTTTTAAAGTAAGACCGTGGTAGGGATAGTAGTAATCTCAGAAATTAGGTCAGTTGTCAATCTATTGTGTTCTTTTCCATCATGTATGGCTGCTTCCATAACTGACTTACTGATATATATGCATAATATATCCAAATATATTAAAACAAAATAGTGGGGATAAGAAATAAAATATTACTGTAAAGTGGTGAAAAAAAAAAATAAAACAGAAAAGATGCCACAAATATAGCTAACCAGTTATCAGTTTTGAATTCCCTGAATCTGAGTGCAAGTCATAAAAAGATGGAATTTGAATGCTAATTTGCTAAGCAGGTAGGACCTACCAACTTGGATCAGTGACAAAACAATATTTTTTTCTGCAACATTTGTGGCATCTGTGCTGACATCTGAACGTTGCCTATGTGGATAGGTGGAAGGATAATTATTTTATCGGAAATTTTTGGAAGAAAATGAACTGACTCAAGGGTCTAAAATAAATAATATATTTATTTATTTTCTTTAGAGTGATGAGTGAGTACTTTGGTATTCGGCTTAGCCAAAAGTTTGTTAATCAGGTGAAATGACCATTTGTGTTTGTTTTAAAGTAAGACCATGGTAGGGATAGTAATAATCTCAGAAATTAGGTCAGTTGTCAATCTATTGTGTTATTTTCCATCATGTATGACTGCTTCCATTTGTTCCATCCTTTTCTGGGGTCATTCAGGTATCTTCTTTCTGCTTGTTCTGGCTGAGAGGTGTCATGTTTTTATAATCTTTTCATTAGACATGAGAATTTTGCACAAACTTCAAAAAGTATATTTGTGTCAATTTTTTTGATTGGCTAAATTAGTTTGTTTTCCTGCATTTCTTTCTTTTTCTTTTTTTTTTTTTTTTTTTATAACAGAAGTTATGCATGGAGCCTCCCTGACATTTGGTATTTTTCAGTCACAAATAAGTAGGATTGGCTCCTGCAAATCTCTGGTTGTTTTTGGCCAAGTAAAATTTTTTTCTTCTTTCTTTTTTTATTTGAGGGTTGCTTTTTCATAGGTTGAGAGAAGTGTAGAAGGAGAAGTTTAGAGGGAGAAAAAAAAGGAGATAAGGGTTTTAAAGGAAAGTGCAACTGCCTTATTTTAATTCTTTTTATTCTTTGCTTATTATATTTTATTTTTATCAGGATTCACTACAATCTATCTGTAGTTAATATATTGAATGGTCCTCATAGCTGTAATAGTTATAGCATTATCATTTGTGATTGAGATTGGAATTTGAGCCCAGTTAAAAACACTCCCTATTTAAAAGGATTGTCTAACATATTTTTCTTTTACTGTATTTGGCCCTTTTTGATTTCTAAACTTTGTAAATATAAGAGAAGAAAAAGAGAAGCAAATCTAGATGAATGAATAAGAATAGATACATAAAAGCAATGCTTATTCTACTGACATCCATGTTTCATAGCTTTATTGTTCATGTTGGTTGAGAGTCTTTGAAAAGAAAAAGCATTAGCCTAGAATCCTACAGGCTACACATGCCTGAGACTCATTTAAGAACTTTGCAGTGATGACAAAACTGCTTTGTAATACATTTGAATAAATATTGTGTTATAGCAACAAGATGGAACGCTAAACTACTCATAAAAAAAAAAATGTATACATCTCTCATTCTTCTTTTCCTTCTCTTATTCAGTGAACAACCATAATATTAAAACTGATTCCTTACTCTATTTCTATCAATGCTGATCACAGGCAAACATAATGCTTCATTTAATATCCCTTCTTTTGTGAGTAGAAAAATGCAGAGTATTATGGATAACATTTACTCCCTGCAGTGATATAGAATTGATTTTGGCATATTCAGATGACCAAGTCCAATAATAACAGCAGCAGCAGCAGCAGCAGCTAAGCCAACTATTAGAACTACTACTACTACTACTATATTTTATTTACTTTATAGCAACTCATTTAGTTGGTGCTTTTCCCATGATCCCTTTTATGATATTATACATTCATTATTATCTCTCTTTTACCATTTACTCCCAGAGATTTACTGCAATATTCTGAGTAATTATATAGACAATCTTGTTGGAAAGAGGATTTTTAGGTTCACTGGGGTCAAGGAGAGAATAAATATGTGCAATAATAGAGTTAATATCGAATTACATTTATTTGAAGATCTTAATCATGGTTCATTTTTTTTTTTTTTTTAAAAGATGTTGTTTATATATATATATATACACACATAGCTGAAGAAAGATATTGTTAAATTCATTACAGTTAATTTACCTGCTTGTTTGTTCTTGCATGAAAAGGAAACAGATTAAAAATTTAGAAATTTAATGCGGAAAACTTCCTATATGATGGGTGCCAGACACTTCGCAAAAAGATAAGATAAATTAAATTCTTATTTCAATTTAGATAAGAAAATGTTTCTAGGAATAAATATTTCTATTGAATAAAAAATTAGCAATACACAAATTCTAGAATTCACTATTCCTGTTATCTATCTTTGTTACACATCTGATAAAAATAGTAACAACCAGAGAATAATTCAAGTTTGCATCCTGTCTGAAATTAATCTTTGACCTCTACATTTTACTGTAAGGAACGGAAACCAGTAGTCAAGTATCATAGAAATGAATTTGTTAAACTTGGACTCCATTTTAAAAGTTAGATATAATATGAATCTACTCAAAAAAAAACTTGAATTAATTCTGGATAATTAACAAACTATTTTTCCTTCTTTAAAAAACAATTTCTTAAGAAAAATCATAAGAAATGCATTTATTTACACTATTTACATTCTTCAGACTATCCTCATCTTTGTTGCTATATTCATAATGTTTCGCCTGTTATATGTTCCAACTTTCTTCAGCTGATTGGAATTTCGAACTAAACCATTTATTTTGTCCACTAAGGTAGATTGTTTTAGACACATGTCCCAATGGATAAAAGTTTTTGGCTGAATCTAGTGACTTGACCCAAAGAGTTATGGGTTCAATACCTAGTTACACTGAGATGAACAAAAAACTTAGAGTTAAGTTAAAGGGACATAACTAATACTGAGACGTCTGGAAAAGGCATGGCACGTGCAACTAGAACAATATGCCCTGGTGGATGAAATAAAGGGTTCAGTACAAAATTCCAATCACCTGAAGAAGGCCGAAACATCATGAATATGACAATAAAGATGAGGACAACAGTCCAAACAATGTAAATAATTACAATACCTCATCTCAGAAATATAGACAAACGCATTTATATTACACATGTAATAGTCTTTTATCATCAGTAACATTTGCAATAATTGCAGTAGATTATGCATTTATAACATTCACAATGCATTTTCATGCCAAGAGCAATAGAAATGATTTTACATGATACAGATAACAACACACTTCTATCAGTAATATTCGTATTATTGCCAGTATATTTTCACATTCACAATGCATTTCCATTATAACAACAGAAGCAATGAATTTTCATTATAAATATATTACCTTTATTATATTGGTAACACTTACATATTTTATGGATGATTAACCAGCACATTCTTTCATTCACAATGCAATATTAGGAATGCATTTACATTATATAACTTTACTGTCAGTTGCATTCATTTTAGGTTGACAATCACTTTTCTCTATTCAAAATGCATTTCTATGGTAACAAGATTAGTAACACATTTACTTTTCACATAGAATATCTTTATTCTATCAGTACCTCTTGCAATAATTGCCAATCATTAAAACTTGTTTCCTTCTCTTTTGCCATTTAGAGGATTCGATGAGTAAATTGTTGCCATGTTATGTATTTAATTTTGTACATGCGCATTGTTTATGATTTTGTCAATTGCACAGTATAGTAGGATCAGTTCGGCATCACCTGTGAGAAAAAGAGCACCATGATGCAATTCACACTGCCAGAAATTTGAAAACGGTATACTGTACTGTTTGGCATTCACATTAGAAGCTCCAGTATAAATGTTTCAGAGTGTTTGGGTGTTGGAAAGGGTTGAATGAATTTAATAGTGATTACGAAGGTATGGCAGTTTGGAAATCTCACTCTGATCAGTCTGATAATAAAAAGAACTCTTAAATTTATTGGTGTGGGATTCAGACTCTATACAGAGGCCTACATTAAGTACCTCAAGAAGTAGTACTGCACTAGCTGAAGAGAGTGGCTGCTGGAAGACCCTATGTTTGGCAACAGGACTCTGCACTATATCACACAAGCAGGAGAACCCAATCATGGATGTCAGACAATTTTTGTGATCACATCACCCCTTACATCTGGCCACCTAGCTCTCCAGACTGAAACACACTTGATTATTATGTGTGGGGCACAATTGAGCAAGAGACCAACAAAACTCTTTGTATCATTAAAGATGACCTCTAAGGTAATGATTATGGCAGCATTCACCAACTCAGACAAGGAGACCATCCAGAAGAGTTGCAGGAGATTCCAAATTTGGAGGCTGTGGTTGAAGCCAATGGCAAATTTATTGAATAAATTTACTCTTTATTATTGCAAGATATTTTTGTGTAATTTTGGTAAATATAAAATGAGATGTCAGTGTTATTTTCATTTTTGCATAATTTAGGCAACAATTTATCTATTGCAGCCTTTATATCCAGTGCTGAAACTTACTAAAACAAATTTTATATATAAACCTCATGAATTCATACAAAATCAGCAAATCTGTCTTTAAAAAAAAATTTGGCAATGATTTTGAATGAATAGCATAATCTTTATATAATAAAATTATTTTCTATTTGTTTGATAAGTTAGAGGTATCCACAAGAAAATTAGTAAGGACAAATTCATAATGAAAAAGAATTTTAAAAATTAAGCACCCTCTGCATTATATCAAGAAAGATATTGCAAATAGTAATTGCAAATTCTGTCTTTGTCAATGTGAAGATGAGAGCTTAAACCCCATTATAAGTGAATGGCACAAGCTGGTTCTAAAAGAATATAAAAACATATACAATAGAGCAGGAATAGTGTAAACAATATTGGTTTGATGATGCAAAGTTAACAGCATAAACTAATGGCTCTTGGAGAAAATAAAAAAGGATAACAAATGATTAAACTTCAGATTCAGACTTTCCAGGAAGATCTGATCTGATCTGATAATCATAAACAAAGAAAAGAGCTGCTAGATTGTAAATGTGTCTGTACCAGCAAGCCACAGCTTCATGATGAAAAAAGAGTGGAAAATTGAAGAAATAGAAGGACCTTGCATGAGAGCTGTAGAAACCAAATTAAATTGAAAGTTTCCACCATAATAATGGAGTCAAGTAGAAACATGTCAAAAAAAAGTGAATTGAAAATATCCATACTCAGTGATGCTGAGAAAGAAGTCAAAGATATGAGGAAACTTGTCATCACTTTATCTTCAACAATCATTGCCAGATATCTTGTACGAAATCATGACAAAATAAAACTGAGAAGAAAAAGACATAGAACAAAATAATTAATGTAGGTAACAATAAGATGTTTCAAAATGGCAATAATAATAATTATACGCAAATGCTACACCAGGCTTCCAAAATTAGCTTGCAATACATGTTTCATTGTTTTTTATTTATATATATATATATATATATATATATATATATATATATATATATATATATATATATATATATATATATATATATATATATATATATATATATATATATATAGGCATGTGGCCAAGTGGTTAGAACATTTGCATTCTGACCATGAGACCTGGGTTCAACTCTCCCCATGGCCATGGTACAAAGATTTTTTTTTTTTTTTTTTTAACTTCTTGATGTTATTGGACTTGGGGTAGGGGGGTGATTCAAGTGTGCAGCACCTTTGGAAAGTGGCTGAAAACCATACCAAGCCTTGTGAGTGAAATTGAGTAGATGGAACCCTTGAGTGCCGTTGCTAGCTGTGCTAGCATGAAGTCACAAGTCATCATAGCCGAGGGTTTGACCATGCTGTCTTTGTTCAAATTGTTGATCACACGAGATAACACATTCTTTCCCAGAAACTGTAACTAAGGTCTGCTCAGCATAGTTGCAGTATAAACCACAGGCGGGCTCTGTGGGTGTTGAATAAGCACAAATGCACCTGAGCAAGCATTTGCATTATGGATTGGCTAACCACCCTAGTAGACAGGTAGCCTCGAATACAAGTGCCCAGCTATATATATATATATACACACATATATATATATTGCTGAGAAAAATTTATGAAAAGGTGGAAAAAGTTTCTTGTGACACATTTTGTCCTTTAGGACCTCATTGGGCTAAATTTGTTATGTTGGTGCGATGATACAGGTGCACAAACGAGGGATGTTGGGAATTTAAATTTTTTGGGTTTTGATCTAGCCAATTTCATTTAGATTCTTTTTCTTTCAATAACTTTTGTTAGTAGATATCTCCCACTGTGATAATAGAAGTTCTGTTAGGAGTAGTGAAATGTAAGAGCCAGGGCACAAATTTATTGTAGATAACCTAATAATCAAGGCACTTGAGACATTTTTGTTGTAGGGAATTGTTTTTCTCCTCTGATCAGAGTAGCATGCTTTATGTCAAAATAGTTGTCAGTATTGTTTCGGTGGGAAAATATTGATGAATTTCTATATATAAATAAGTTTATAGGCTTAAAGATAGATAAGTATGTTTCTCATACCTTCCTATGAAGTAGTTTAGGTGCATTCCCGGGGATAGTGGTTTGTAAGATACTCTTGCAAAGCATTATTCAGTATCTAATGGATTCATCATGATTGTGTCCATGTACCAGACTTAATAAATGAGTATGTCTATGTATGTGAGAGTAAACAGATATGTAAAAATATTCAAAGCCATTTATATAGATCTCTATGAATTGTGTGTGATCAGTATATGTTTCAGATTTCTCCACTAGTTGTTCAGTTCGCCTTCAGTCTCAATATTATCAGTGGTAGGACAGACCTCTTATTGTGGTATTGATCACTTATTTTTACTCGATTCATACCACAAGAACCTAAGCTTGTAAGTAGTCCCTGGAGTCATCGGTTAGAGTGTCAGGTGCTGGCATCATTGGCTCTTGGGAGGTTTTTGGTTCACCTCCTTCTTCTGCCATATCTTGCTTTACATCAGGGTAGTGTATTAAGGCATATTGAGGATTAGCTTCTATCAGTTCTACTTTATTAGTTGTTATTGTTTATTCTGGTGTATGTAGTTTTTTAATAGCACTGTCCCTGGTTATGACAGCTACAATGGCAGTGAAGTGGCCGTAGAGCATCTTTTCAGGAAAGAAAAGAATCTTTCATGTGGAGTGACCTTCGTTGATGTGCATAGTACTAATTTCATAGTGTGTAAAGCAGTTGGTATTAGACTTTTCCAACAGTCAGTGGAGTACCCATGGCTGACTGTTGCTAATTGTATAATGCACCAAATTATGTTGTCATATTTCTTGCATTGACTGTTATCTTGCAGTTTATATGGGGTAGTCCTACTAGTGACTATTCCTTGTTCACATACAAACTGTCTGATCTAATCAGACATAAATGTGATCCCTCAGTCTAAGTGAATATAGGTGGGTAACCTGAAGACAGAGAAGAGGAAACAGAGAGCCTGGATTACTATTTTTGCAGTTACATCAGGATAGGGAATCATGAATGGTAAGCACAAGTATTCATCTATTATTGTTAATAGACATTTGTTTTTAATTTTAGATGAGAGTGGCCCCTTGAAATCCAGAACAAGCCTCTCATGCAGTTCCATGACTTCTACTACCATTCGTGTGTCAGGCCTATAAAATTTTGGTTTTAGTTCAGTACATATCCAGTAGTCCTATATAGTTTTTCTTTTTTCCTTTCCACGTAGAACGGTAGGTTTCTAATTTGAGTTACATTTAGCATTCTTGTTATGGGTGGCATAGAGCTTTGTGTAGCTTAAGGAGGCTTTCTTTGCAGGTTATCGCATTGCACAACTTCAAAGTGTGTCAACCATTGCATTTTGTTTCCTGGGGCAGTATGAGACATCGACTGAGTAACAGGCAAGTCCCATCTGCCACCAGGCTATTTCCTTGTTTTTCCCTTTACTTATTACTTTATTTTTGAACATAAATGCCATTGACTTTTGATCTGTTATTAATTTGAAATGGCGGCCTAGTAGATAACACCGCCATTTTCTTAGAGATTCTACTATGGCGGAAACTTCTTTTTCTATGGTTGAATGTTGTATAGGAAAATGCTACAAGTTGTCCTGCTTGTCTTAGTGAGGCTGCAATGGTGCAGTCTGACTCATCTGTTTCCACCACTAGAGGTACAGAGTGGGTGATAGTAATAACAGCAGCATTTTTGATGTTTTCTTTTAATTCCTTGAATGCTCTGATGGTATGAGGGGGAAGAGGAAAAGTAGAAATCTTTGTGAGAGTTTGAACTTTATTTGAAAATGATGGAAACCAATGGGCATAGTGTCTGTGAGGATAACTTATTAGGAATCAGTAGTTTTAAGAGGGGTCTTAAATGTTTTGAGTTCAGTTTCATATAATTCTTACTGACGATATAGCCAAGCAATTTAATTTTGTTCTGTCTGGAGAAGCATTTATCCTGGTTTAGTGTCAAATTGTATTTTTTAATGGCTATCATGAAATGTTATAAGTTTTTCTCGTGTTCATACAAGTCCTGTACATATAACATCATGTTATCAATGTAGGCGATCACCTTTTAGTTGCTCTTTCTTGATTATTTTATCTACAATTCTCTGGAAGCAGGCTACCCCATTAGTTACAGTAAATGGGATTTTGCAAAACTGATACTGGAGGCCTCCAGCTTCAAAGGCCATGTATGGTCTATCTCAGGGTTTAATAGCTACTTGATGATAAGTGCTTCATAGATCAAGAGTGCTGTACACAACATATTTGACTATTTCATTGATCATGTCATCGATGTGAAGTAGAGGGTAAGCATTGAATAATATAAATTTGTTGATGGTAGGTGAATAGTCAAATAGTCAATGACCATTCTTTTCTTATTGTTTTCTATAGCAGTGATGAGGACCTGTGCTCTCCAAGAAGAGTTGCTTGATTCTACAACTCCTTCTTTTAACATCACTTGGAACGGTTGGTTGGTTGGGTTTTATGTCATATCAACCACTGTGGGTCATTTAATGCCAAATTAAGGTATATATATATATACATACACACACATATATACACACATGTACATATACACATATACATACATACATACATACACATATACCTATACATATATTAAATATACAGTACATATAGCTGGCAACATTATTTTTTCAAAAACGCATAGCTGGCAACATTATTGTTTCAAAAACGTATAGCTGGCAACATTATTGTTTCCAAAAAACGTATAGCTGGTAACATTATTTTTTCCAAAAAATGTATAGCTGGTAACATTATTTTTTCCAAAAAACATATAGCTGGCAACATTATTTTTTCCAAAAACATTATCTGAAGCCTTGTTGTTGGACGTAGTTTATCGTCATACCCAGGACGCGGATGTAGTTTATCGTCATACCCAGGACACCTTGGAATGGTGGGCTAATGGATAGTGACTCAGATTGAAGAATCGGAGAGCCAAGTTTGAATTTCAGTCAAATCCATTACATTCACTTACGTGCTAATATCCTTGGGAAAGGTAAGAAATCCTCTTCTCCTCCCACCACTACTACAGAAAGAAATGGCAACCTATTGTGGGAAAAAAAAATCTGCCTTGTCAGTCATGTATCAAAAGATACATGATTGCTTAAGTGTGTATCATGTATGGCACATAACTGACCGACTAATGGACACTTGTTCCTCCTCGGGATAATACCTTGATTTCATTGCGATAGGTTTACAGTCTGGTTTAAGATTAGAAAAAGAGCTGGGTTAGATATGTTCATTTTAGCATTCGACACATTTTAACAGTAGCACATCCCTACCCTGAATGGTATTTCAACATGAGAATCATGAAAATTGTCACCCAATATTACATCACACAGAGAATCTTCATTGTTAAAAGTTCTTCTTTTAGTTCAAAATAGAAAATCCTAGTACGTGAGTTGACAAAGCAACATTGGTATTACACTGGTGCATAGAAAGATTTTCCATCAGTTACCTTTTGCTATTTTCAAATTAACAAAGTTCTCAGTGTTACCTGTTATCCAACAGAGCATTTAGGGGCAGGCTATTGGCTTCTAGTTTTATGGTGGTATCTGATAAGCAACTAGACTGGACAGAGAAGGTACAAAGATTTTTCATTTGTTGCTTTTACAAACCTTGGCACAGTGGCCTTTCTTTCCTCAAGACAGACAATAATCATCTCTAGTGGGGCATTTCAAGTGCAAGTGTATTTTGTCCCCACAGAAAAAGCAAGTATCTAGTGAAGGTCATGACTTCTAGGGTTTTCTAGTGGTTCTGGAGGATGAGGCATGCAGAAAGAGAAGGTTTCTCATCTGGCAAATTGGGATCAGTGGTTAGTTTCTCCAGATAGAGACCAAATTCCATCGTTATGTCAGACTAGTGAGTTTTGCTGAATAAATTATAATGAATAGACAACACTGAATCTATATTATATATATAGAGAGTTATAGCCTCTGTATGTCTGTCTGTTTGTTATCAAACTCCTCCTAGGGTTTTGGAGATAGACCCCCATGACCATATATATTCTGAAACTATATTACCCAGGGTACTTAAGATCAGAGGGGGTCCAGGGAGGGCACATAAATCCCCATAGAAAAATTTTTCCATTTGATTTAAATTAAATTTAAATTTGGACAAGGCAATGATTCCTAGGATACTTGGATAAGCATATTTCATTTTGATCAAAGGGAGTCTCTGGGGGGCACCCCCCACTGAAATTTTTTTCTCTTTGATTTAAATTAAATTTAAATTTGAACAAGAGAATGATGCTATACAAAGTATAGAAGGAGAAAGCCAGAAGATGGAGGTCACAATGGCAAGATCATTTTGATCAAAGAGGGTCCCCAGGAGGCACCTCCCCGATTGAAAATATTTTTCCTTTTGATTTAGTTTAAATTTAAATTTGGATAAGGGAATGACTCCTAGGATACTTGGATAAGCATATTTCATTTGATCAAAGAGGGTCGCCAGCAGGTACAAACCTCCCACTGAAAATCTTTGCCCCTTTGATTTAAATTAAATTTATATTTGAACAAGGGAATGATACCTATCCAAAATATAGAAGGAGAAAGCCAGAAGATGGAGGTCACATTGGCAAGATCAAAATGAAACAATATGGATATCAAGCTGAGCAAGAAATCACCAATCAAAGGGTAGGGCCTTACAATATATATTTGTTGTGACAATTCAACTGTCATATCAATGCTGAAATCTGCTCATCAATTCGTTGAATCAAGTATTGCATCAAATAAATATCAAAAGGTGTCAGATTAAGCTGTTTATGCACAAATCCCCACTGAAAAATCTTTCCCTTTGATTAGATTAAATTAAAATTTAAACTCAGTGGATGACTCCTATCCAAAATATAGAAGGAGAAAGCCAGAAGATGGAGGTCACATCAGCAAGATCACTGAGTAATATTGAAATGCATCATTTTTCTCCACAAATTATAACAATGATTTAAAATCAAGCATCATTTTCTTACAAAAAAATGTGTGATATGCAGCCAGGTACAAGTAATTTGGCTAGTATAAGCATAAGAAGCTTTATTCAGCAAAACTGAATTGTTAGTAATTAAACAGCCTTTTATACAGGATAATCAGTATTGAAATGGGTAGGATGGAATAGATTCACAAGTGGTTATGTTTAAAATTATTCCAGGCACTATTTTGAGATGAATTCTGATCATTTATTTACTAATTTGGGAAGGTAATTACAGTTATTTTCTCCTCCAGATATAGTTTACAGTTTTTGTTTTGATTATTGTAGGCTGATACTGTTTTCCTTATTTTCTATGATATTTTTGGTATGATTTTTTTTATTTTTAATTTCCCATATATAAGATTGATATGAGTAACACTTGGTCACTTAGATGAGGTTAACCCTCAACATCCCAACTCCAGAGTTTCATAGGTAGTTCTGCCCATCCACTCTTCAGGGGCTATCAGCATTTTACTGCATATAATCTTTTTAATTTTTTTCCCTTTATGTACATTTAACATTGGTTTAATAATATTGGCCTAACTAAACCAATAGCTGTTTATATATATATATATATATATATATAAATCGTCTAATGGTTTTGTTAGGCCAATATTATTTATTATTACGATAAAAATTATAGTTAGTGGATACATTCAAAGCAATTACTGAGCAAAAAAATGAATGTCCCTTAAATGGCAACTGCTTACAAAACCATATACACCATGCCACTGTAAAATCAGTAGAAAACAAAGAAGGTGTAACTGAAAGACCAAGGAAGCAGAGAAATTAAACTTAGAAAACATCCTTGACAAATATTAAATACATGAACTGCGAAATGCTTTCTAAACAAAATATGGGAATTTATAAAACAAAAACCAAATTAAGCCAAAAATATCATGAAAAATAAAAAAAAACAGTATCAGCTTTCAACAATAAACCAAAAAACTGTAAACTTTGGAGGAAAAAATAGTTATAATCACCTTTGCAGATCAACACAAATTACTAAATAAATATGTGGAAATATCTCAAAATGAAGACACAAAAAAATATTTACTACATTACTTAAAAATTGAAAGGAATACCTTGTAAAATACTGCCATGAAATACACAAATATATGCATGACATACAAATCAGATAATGTAACATACTTTAGTCAAATCTATTACTTTAAATAAACTCTGTCTTTTCTATAAATATTTTCATGGCAATTGCCCTGTCAAGGTTTTTCCCTGGTTCTCCGACTACATAAATTTAAGTGTGTTACTTGATTGGCGCCTAGGTCTCACCTGTTTACAGTTGAAATAGCTAAATGTAACCACCACTTCTACTCAAACAGTTTCATTTCTCATACCTCTCACTTGTGAAACTCACTTCCTTTTTTTTTCTTTCTTTGATAACTAAAATCTTAAAAAATTTAAATGCCATCTTCTGTCTTCTTGAATCCCATTCATCTTTTGTCCTTTCCTCAATTCTCCCTATTCTCAGTCTTCTCTTTCACTTTCATTCTGTGTAACACCCTGTGTACTAGTGGTATTCCCACCTTGCTTAAGGTGAAATGATTAAAAAAAAAAAGAAAGAAAAGATAACTCCCTACCAGAAAAAATATAAATATATAAAATACATAAATAAACAAATCAACTACAAACAGACACAAACACAAATCTAATAATAATAATGATAATAATCAACAAATAATTAAGCAATCAATAACAAATAATGAGTAAAACATTAACAAACAACATTATATAATAGCTGTATTCGGATTCACAATATTTTTACTCAGTAGCCTCTAGAATAATCTAAAACATAACCATTACTGTCTACAAAATAACCATCAGGATTATACGATAGACTTTCCTACACATAAAGCACTACTGACCAGCATATATGAAGTTGAGCCAAAACACAACACACATGGACTGAAAAAGATTGCATTGAAGCATGAAACAGTCTGTTGCCACTTGGTGTTGACCTCAGTATACACTTTTATATTTACATATTCTCTATCACTAATACTGAGCACTTTTACCTATAACTATAGCATACTTTAAAACTACATTTTTAACATTAATATATATATATATATATATATATATATATATATATATATATATTAAAAATATGTATTCATTGCAACACAGAAATTACCATATTTCGAAACCAAAACCTAAACCTTAAATCAAACTTAGAATTAAAGTTTTTGTTCCATTCTCAAGCGATACTGAATAACTTTAAAAAAAAATGATTTACTTTTTTTAAGCTAAATAGTATTATATAGTTGGTGGGGGAATGGTGTATATATATATATATAAAGGGAGAGAGAGAGAGAGAGTGATTAGATTTCATAAATCTGCAAATTGCTGAACTAGGGACAAACAACTTAGATGTCAAGATAGAATTAGTTTAGTGAATGCACAAAGGTAGCAAGAAGATTATAACCTTAACAACATATACTAAGCTAATGATACTGTGTTTATGGCAGAGTCAAAAGAAAGAACTGTTAAAGAAATGTCAATCAAAGTAGTTGATAAAAGCCAAAAGAAAGAACAAAATAACCATAATTTAACTGTTTCAGTCATCAAATAACAGTAAATAAGAAGTCTAATGTAGAAATCCAAAGGTGTGCAGGAATAGTGAAGAATAATTTGGGGAAACTGAGCATGGTATTAATGATTTAAAAAATTTCCTTTGACCCAAATAAAACGTACTGAACTGCTATATAAGGTCCAATATCCTATATAACTAGGAATGCTTAATAATTTTTTTGAAGCTACAGAGGTATGGTTCTTTCACTGAGTATTGATAATACCATGTACAAAGTATGTTTAAAACAACAAAACTAAAAAAAAAAAAACTATTGCTCAAAATCAGAAAGAGATAGCAAAATAGAAAAGAAAAAAGTAAACAAAAAGAGTTCCTAAATACATTATTTTATACCATATTGAAGAATCCTACTAATTCTAGTAATTTGGTTACATTAAAATATCTTTCTCTTCTATTTATTAGACAACAATATAAAAATTTAAGCTACTTGAATAATAATTCTTGTACAAAAATTTAAAATGTTAAACAACTCAAGTACGGGTCAAAATCCTAAGTTCTTCAATATGCCATGTCTTTTCAGGATGTTAGTGATCATGGCTCTACATAAAGTTACAAAAAATTGTAAATTTGATTTCACTTTGATAATGTTATAAGAAAGTAACAATAATTCCATATATGTACAAATTAATTACCAGTAACAACAATATTACAATTACGCCACATAAAAACAATATTAGAATTGTGCCGCATAAAAAACAACAATATTACAATTACGCCCCATAAAAAAAAACATTACAATTATACCACATAAAAAACAACAACATTACAATTATGCTACATAAAAAACAACAATATTACAATTACGCCACATAAAAAAAAAACATTACAATTATACCGCATAAAAAACAACAATATTACAATTATGCCATATAAAAACAACAATATTACAATTTTGTCACATAAAAAACAATGATATTACAATTACGTCACATAAAATAAGTCAGTATAATGTTTATCATCACCATGATAAAGTTGCAATTTCTCCTTAAAAGAAAAAAAGAAAAAATAAATGTCGACTTTAACATTATCATCTCTACTGCAATGGTAAATCTTCTGACCTTTCCACTTTTTACCTTAGAGCAGAAATTGGAAAAGCAGACAGATAAAAAAAATAAAATGAATACTGACTAAGATGGGATTAGACACAAAGAATAATTGGACAGGTTGATAAAAGAGATTTTTTGATGTGACACTCAATTGGGAGATTAGATTAAAACTTTTAAAAAATATTCAAGAAGTCATGCATCTTTTATTCTGGATTCTTTTTATCTTGTCTCATGTTTTTTATTAATATTATTTTTTTTAATATCCTAATGAAAGAAGGATAAATCTGTTCATTCAAGTCATGTATTCTGCTCAAGTTATTGACAAATATAAAAATATCATAGAAAATCCATCACACCTATTTTTAACCTAATAAAACATTGATTACATATACATTTCTGAATTATTTTCATGGTTGTTTTGGTAGGTGGATAAAGATCAGGAATTATCTTTAATGTGGGAGATATACATCAGAAATTAACTTTGGCATCAATGTATTATCTGAATAATAACTTCTAATTAAGAAGCTAAATACCTAATTATATATATATATCTAGAATTTTATTGCCTAAAATTTGGTATATTTATGGGGAAAAATGTGCTTAATATCGGGATTGACAGTCTGTAGTCTAAATAGTGTTCTCACACACACAAACATGGTGCCAGATTAACATAATAACCCACAAATTGTGTGATATTAGTTTGGGATGACTGGATGACATTTTTTTTTGTATGATACAAAATTTTGAATTAAAATTCTCTTATATTAATTCTAAAAGCAAATCACTTTGGAAAATAAAACAAAAATATCTTATTTCTCACTGATATTGATAGGCTTTTAATAAATTGAGTATATATATATATATATATATATATATATATATATATATATACACACACACACACAAAAGAAAAAATAATCACTTAATTGTAATGAAAATCAAATGAAAAATGAAGGTTGAAGGACTTAAATTTATGTCTTTGTGAATCTAATCGTAAGTACTAATTTTGCTTCAATAAATAAAACTATTTTTTCTATCATTTTTTTGGTAAAAAAACCTGAATGAACTATTAACAAACAGTATCTATTATGTGCTATGTTATATTTTCTGTTTATCATTAACTAAATAGAAATGCTCAACTGCCCCCTGCAAATCTCTGTTTATAGCCCTCCTAAAATAGGACCCATGTAAAGCTATGACCAAAGGGTAGAGTAGTAGCTGCAGGACAAGGAGAGCACAAGTTAAAAATTAAACAGATCAGAATATTTATTTCCTAAATATTTTAACGGTGTTTTTTTTTATTATGCTACTGACAACAATAAAATATAACATTAAAACAAAAGAATATTTTGATTTCAGGGCAGCTTAAGACTTTTTTGAGCAGTTTATCTAGGACACACACACACACACACCTATATATATATATATATTTATTTTATATACATGTAAAACTTATGAAGGGCTTCCTTGCCTTGAAGCTTGGTTTGACCATTCAATGCAACTGATCCTTCCCCTTTGCCACTGGATCAAGGAGAGGATATCATGAGAGTGAGTGTAAACGTGTGCAACCACTTTCTCATATAAAAGCACACTCATGCATATAGCATTTCTTGAAAAGGAACAAATGTCATCCCTTGCTATAGATAGTGATTGTGTGTGTGTGTGTATAGGTGTCATTTTTTTCTCAGGAATGTTTTATGAAAAATATAAATATAAATATAAGAATAGACACAAATATAGCATTGTGGATTAATGATCTTTGCCCTCCTGCATTTTGGAAATGGTTTCTTCCAAAAGTAAAACACAAAATAACATATTTGTGAAGAACAATGAAGATATGAAAAATCTTCATTTTTTTTTTTTTTTTTTTTTACCATAACACCCCAAGCAAGGCAGTAAAGCCACTAAGACATGAGAAGTTACTGAGTATGAAAGAATAAGAAAAAGAAAAACATTATTAAGGAGCAAGAACAATAAAAGAAGAGGAATCAAGATGACCATAGATAATGATTGGCATTTCATTTAGAATTTTGAAGATCAAAGTTGGCTGGAAAACAAGAAGCCAAAAGAGAGTTCCAGGAGTGAGAAGTGCAAGAGAAGAAACTTAGCATAGAAGTTATGGTTACATCTAGCCAATTCAACTGTAAATGGATGAGACCTTATTGCCAATCTTGTACTGCACTTAAATTCATAAAGTCTAGATACCATAGAGGAAAGTCTATCAGAACGTTCTTCTATGAAAATTTTACAATTTGAAAAAAGTAAAAAAAGCAATTAGCATGAAAGTATTTATAGAAAATGCACAAGGAAGCTACATTATGGTGGTGGGAAAAAATGACTGAAGGAGAGATGACAAGTCAGGACCAATAAAACTGCAGATTCTTTTTTGGATTTTATCAAGAATTTCTAAATATATAGCAGGAGCACCAGACCATATATAGCAGCAATATTCAAGGCATGACTAAATGAAAGGCTAAAAGAGTTCTCTCAGATGATTAAAAGAGAATAGTCTCATTTTGGAGGTATTAAAATTAACAAGCCATTCCTTGCAGTAGTTAATAGTAAATTGTAGTTCACTTTTGAGATTGGCTACTAATTTGACCTTATCAAACTAATCAGACTTACTCTCTGCTTTTGAGATATCCAGAGCAACAGCCCCAAATTCTTATCTAAATCTTCATAGATTCTTTCAGGAATAATCATTAATACACCAGCAATTGACCTAGAGAAGTGAAAGCCATATTGCTTGTCTGAAAAAAGACCCTGTAATGTGAGATACTTAATCAATTCAGTTGATTAGGGCCGCTAGTACTTTGTCAAAAATAGGTAAAAGGCTAAAAGGATGATAGAAGGATCAGATAGTTCATTTGAGTTCTTAAAGACTGGAACTATAGAAGAGGATTTCCAACAATCTGGAAAGCAAGAAGCAGCCAGGCATCATTATAGAGAAAATATGATTCCAAGTGACACTTTATTTCTGAAAGACTTTTGTTCCAGGAATATATCTAGGATCAGTCAGGAGATTAGCCTTTTTGAAATCTAACTTGAAAAAGAAATTATATAAGGGAAAGATTTTCTTTGACAACAAATGAAAATAATCCAAAGATGGATTCTATATATGCATTACTTTTTGAGCCTGACCCATTCAGTAAATGGATCCTTCCAAGAAGTTATATAAAAATAAGGGCAAAGTTTAACATACATACCTGCACGAAAACAGTGTGCCAAATGAACAGTTTTCTCCTGACACCACTATCACTTGGTAATTTTTATTCTTTTCAAAAGTTATTTTTAAAAGTTTGATAAAACTCAAACATATGAAAATGAATTTATGCATTCTCTTTTTTCCAAGAATTGAAAAGAAACAAATTAAACTGCTTTGATTATTTTTTAAAAAAATTAATGAAATAGTTTTGAAATGACATTTAGGAACACCCTTAACTGAAGACCACCTGAGCAGAGTGGATTACCTGACTTGAAGGTATTTCTAATTGAGCCCACTTGTAAAGTTATGCAATTTTTTTCAAATCAAAATCTGTCACCATATCATGCACATTTAGCTGTGGTGCATGTGTCTGATATACTCTTATCAGACGCCAATATATTGGGTTTTGAATATTTGTACCCCAGAGTCATTTTTTTGGTGTGCTGCTCTTTCATTCAAGTGTTGTCAAAAAAATATTCTTTCTCTTAACACTGCTATTACTGTAACATTCTCTCAGCAATTTCTATTGCTTTAAAACGCTATTTTCAGAATTTAAATAAAACTTAAACATATGAAAATGGATTCATGCATTCTCTTTCTTCTTGAGAATTGACAAAAATGTTTTAAACTGTATTCATATGAATAATCAGTGAAACAAGTAACTGTTCAATATTTTATGTTGTCAAATCTCAAGTAAAATAAATGATAAATCCAGATGTTTGCAAACCATGTTAATGAATTTATGTGGTATGAGCAAATGAAAGAAATGCCCAGAATATGCATTTTAGTGGCTTGGGGTGAAATGATTATGAAAAAAAGAAAGAAAGATGCACTTCTTCAAAATTTATAATTACAGTTACTCGTAGTTATGTGTTTATTGAAATTTTTCTCTCTAGCTAACAAACATTTTTATAAATTTATGAACAAAGAATTTGTTTGTCTTTCTGTTTTTTAATTGTTATCACCCGAAGCAAGGCAGTAACGTCACTAAAGCACAAGGGGTTACAGTGTGTGGAAGAATTAGGAACTGAAACATTAATAATGATGAGCAAAAAGAGGAAAGAGTAATCAGGAGGACAGTAGATAGCGATTGACATTGCATTTAAATTTTTGCAGATAAAAGTTGTCCGGAAAGCATGGAGCCAAAAGGGAATTCCACAAGCAAGAACAGCTACATTTTTCAAAGTTATTTCTTTATAATATGGTAAATATTAAAAACTGTGGTTGACAGCCATATAATATTGAAGCACTGGTTCTTGTCAGATCACCAAAGTTAAGCAAAATCGAGCCTGGTCAGTACCTAGATGGTTAACCATTTGGAAATACTAGATGCTGTAAGATTGGATGTGTGTAGTGCAGGTGGTATAATTATGACAGCTGAGAATGAGAAATTATAGAGCCAAGTTCAAATTCCAGTCAGGTTCATTACATTCACTTATGTGCAAATGCACATAGGTAATATTAAATCAAAAATAGACATGATAGCTCCCATTTAATTGTTAAAATTAATGATTGTTTGCTGCTATCAGAGACTTCATAATTATTAGTGATTTGGGAAGTTATAAATAAAACAAGGAAAAAAATTACAAATTTTTCAGGGGATGATTAAAAACTAATCAGATATTAATATAAAATTATTAACAAATTAAGTGCATATATAACAGATCACTTATAAAACACTGCTACAAAATAATAATGTTTGCATTCATTCCTGACCACTGACAATACCTTTCTTCCTCATTTGCAATGCATTCCTATAGTAAAACACTGCTACAAAATAATAATTCTACATATAATAGCCCTATTCTTTTAGTAATGCTTGCATTCATTCCTGACCACTGACAATCCCTTTTTTCCTCATTTGCAATGCATTCCTATAGTAAAACACTGCTACAAAATAATACTTCTACATATAATAGCCCTATTCTTTTAGTAATGCTTGCATTCATTCCTGACCACTGACAATTCCTTTTTTCCTCATTTGCAATGCATTCCTATAGTAAAACACTGCTACAAAATAATAATTCTACATATAATAGCCCTATTCTTTTAGTAATGCTTGCATTCATTCCTGACCACTGACAATTCCTTTTTTCCTCATTTGCAATGCATTCCTATAGTAAAACACTGCTAGAAAATAATAATTCTACATATAATAGCCCTATTCTTTTAGTAATGCTTGCATTCATTCCTGACCACTGACAATCCCTTTTTTCCTCATCTGCAATGCATTCCTATAGTAAAACACTGCTACAAACTAATAATTCTACATATAATAGCCCTATTCTTTTAGTAATGCTTGCATTCATTCCTGACCACTGACAATTCCTTTTTTCCTCATTTGCAATGCATTCCTATAGTAAAACACTGCTACAAAATAATAATTATACATATAATAGCCCTATTCTTTTAGTAATGCTTGCATTCATTCCTGACCACTGACAATTCCTTTTTTCCTCATTTGCAATGCATTCCTATATAGTTAAACACTGCTAGAAAATAATAATTCTACATATAATAGCCCTATTCTTTTAGTAATGCTTGCATTCATTCCTGACCACTGACAATTCCTTTTTTCCTCATCTGCAATGCATTCCTATAGTAAAACACTGCTACAAAATAATAATTCTACATATAATAGCCCTATTCTTTTAGTAATGCTTGCATTCATTCCTGACCACTGACAATTCCTTTTTTCCTCATCTGCAATGCATTCCTATAGTAAAACACTGCTACAAAATAATAATTCTACATATAATAGCCCTATTCTTTTAGTAATGCTTGCATTCATTCCTGACCACTGACAATTCCTTTTTTCCTCATTTGCAATGCATTCCTATAGTAAAACACTGCTAGAAAATAATAATTCTACATATAATAGCCCTATTCTTTTAGTAATGCTTGCATTCATTCCTGACCACTGACAATTCCTTTTTTCCTCATTTGCAATGCATTCTTATAGTAAAACACTGCTACAAAATAATAATTATACATACAGTGAGGTGAAACAAGTATTTGGACAGTAAAAAAATGGATTTAGGATCATATATTGAAAGAAAAGCATTGTCTAAAGCTCACAATATATTTGTAAAACAATTATAAATGCAAATAAACAGCAAAAATAAATTATTTGACTTGATATATATTTTATATACAAATTATTAAAACAGGTAGTGAAAAAAGTATTTGGAAAGAATATAAGTTATGCTTTAAATGTGTTTAATATTTAGTTGGTCCTCCATCATTTGCAACCAGAGCTCTCAGTCTGTTCCTGTAGCTCTCTACAAGTGTCTGGCAAGATTTGGTGGGAATTTTAGCCGACTCTTCTGCAAAAACTTTCAATTCACTGAGGTTCTTTGGTCGCCTTTCATGAATCTGATTCTTCAGTGTTCTCCAAAGATTCTCTATTGGGTTCATGCCCGGCGATTGGCTGGACCACATCTACATGTCGATGTTATTGTTTTGAAGCCATGCACGTGGTGCTTTGGTTGTATGTTTCGCATCATTGTCCTGTTGAAAAACCCAATCTGGTCCAAGTTCTAATTTCTCAACTGATGACTGCAAGCAATCTTCTAAAATCTGAATATATTTGGCTGCATTCATTGTGCCCTCAATAATTTTCAGTTGTCCTGTACCATTATATGCAAAGCATCCCCAAACCATAATGCTACAGCCTCTGTGCTTCACAGTAGGGATGGTTTTCTTTTGATTGAAGGCTGTTCCATCCTTTCTCCAAACATGGGTAGCATCATTGTGGCCATAAAGTTCAATCTTGCTTTCATCAGACCATAAAATTTGCTTATAATAGTCATCATGCTTTTGTAAATTAGTTTTGGCAAATTCATGTCTGGATTTTAAATGACATTTTTTTTAGCAATGTGGTTTTGCGAGGAGAGCGAGATTTTAATTGTTGTCGGCGAAGTTCAGAACTTATGGTCCTCTTGCATACGTGAGTTCCTGCATTGCTGAGATCTTTTTGAAGTTCTCTCCGAGTCACAAAAGGGTCATTTTTTACTCGCCGTACTATTTTCCGTAAACATTTTTGTGATATTTTGTGCAGTGCACCTGTTCTTGGCATATTTTCATGAGTACCAAAGGCTTTCCATTTCTTAATTATGTACTCAACAGTGCCCACAGGTAAACATAGGTCTTTAGAAATCTTACGATAACTTTTTTTTCTTTATGTGCAGAAATAATTCGTTCTTTAAAATCTTTCGACAGCCCTCTTTGCTTTGACATCCTGCAGTACAGTTAGTGCGACGTCTTGGGATGAACTGACCATCAAGATAGCTAACACCTTTAAGTAATGCACGTTCTAGACTATTCCATAAAATTCTAACACATTCAAGTATGAAATATACTCAAAACATTAATTTTAAACATAATTTCGGAACTGTCCAAATACTTTTTTCACTACCTGTTTTAATAATTTGTATATAAAAAATATATACATGTCAAATTATTTATTTTTGCTGTTTATTTGCATTTATAATTGTTTTACGAATATACTGTGAGATTTAGACAATGCGTTTCTTTCAATATATGATTCTAATCCATTTTTTTTACAGTCCAAATACTTGTTTCACCTCACTGTATAATAGCCATATTCTTTTAGTAATGCTTGCATTCATTCCTGACCACTGGCAATCCCTTTTTTCCTCATTTGCAATACATTCCTATAGTAAAACACTGCTACAAAATAATAATTATACATATAATAGCCCTATTCTTTTAGTAAGTAAAGCTTGCATTCATTCCTGACCACTGACAATACCTTTCTTCCTCATTTGCAATGCATTCCTATAGTAAAACACTGCTAGAAAATAATAATTCTACATATAATAGCCCTATTCTTTTACTAATGATTCCATTCATTCCTGACCACTGACAATACCTTTTTGCCTCATTTGCAATGCATTCCTATAGTAAAACACTGCGACAAAATAATAATTCTACATATAATAGCCCTATTCTTTTAGTAATGCTTGCATTAATTTCTGACTATTGACAATCCCTTTTTTCCTCATTTGCAATGCATTCCTATATTAAAAACCTGCTACAAAATAATAATTATACATCTAATAGCCCTATTATTTTAATGACGCTCACATTAATTCAATTCTTTGATCCCTACCTTGGAGGCAAAAAAAGAGATTAATGACTTTTTCAAGGGTATTCCTGAATGCAACAGACTAACCTGGATTTTGAACTCAGCTTTCCAAATCAACTTTACATGCTGATATCAGCTACACTACCCACCCACACATATCATTAGTGATATGAGATTCAATAAGTTTTGATATATTTGCTTAAAGCTTATTTATGATATTACTTATACAAGCAACATACTGATTAGATAGATAGATAGATAGTAAGAAGAAATAATGCTGTATTAAAAAAAAAATCCCTTAATTACTTTTCAGGTATGAAAATGTTAGCAGATATAGATTTTCAAAGAGATGTGCATTTCTTCAATAGGATAATTGAGCCTTGCTTTACTGTGATGGCTTCCTGTAGGCTAATTGGTAATGTGCACTTGGCTGAAATGTGGTCCCGTGATTGAAAAGTGAATACAGGTACAATTGATGTTGATCTCTAGGCTTGTAATTAATTTCATTGAAAGCAACATTGATGTCTACTCAAACAAGTATACGCAGTAAATATAATTAGTATTTTAATCATTAATGAGAAAAGCAAGAATAGGTCATTGCACATGTGTTGGTTCAGATGAATTTTCTTGTCTTTTTGAGTGGTTCTTCTGGATTTTTCAGATGTCCCTTGTCTTGATCTAGCATAAAAAATATTTATAAAGGCAAAAACAATAGCAAGAGGTCACAGGAAAATAAGAAGACTGAAAGAATCTGTACACTTATTGTTCTCAGATAACTTGATCAACAGACTTAGCATAGACATTAATAGTTTGTGAGGACCATTAATAAGAAAAGAAAAACCAATGATCTTAGGATATAGTTTCAGAGCTGAGATCAAGAGAAAACAATCCCCAAAATGCACATCTGTAAGCATCAGATTCTTCATTTTATAGCACAATAGACACTTGAAGAATGCCAGAGGATACAAGATTGAAAGGTTGTGATAAAAGAAGAAACAAGAAAACAAATATGAGGAAATTAATTTGAACCAATTCACATGTGATGATTAAAACACTTTGCCTAACAAAATTAAGTCAAGAACAGAAAACAGAATCTAATAATCTTAAAAGCAGAAGGATTACTAATTCAGTTTGCTATTTTTATTTCTTTGAATATGGAACTGGCCTCTGTCAAGGATGATTATAGGAGGTAACATTTTTTTGTTGTTACTGCCTGGGACAGTAAAGTAATTAAAAAGTTGTTTTTTCAGGTGCTTATGCAGCCACTCTCTTCTCTGAACAACCAATGTGACATGTCAGTGATAAGACATTTTTTAATATAACTTATGATAGAAGTACAGGATTCATGCCTTTGCCAAGGAAATTAGTATGAAATGAATACAAAGAAGCTTAACTGATTTTTTAAATATATTTTATCTATACCAGTGATTTTCAAACAGAAGCTACTCATGATAGGAGTACAGAGAGAAGTGGATTCATGCCTTTGCCAAGTAAATTAGCATGAAATTAATACAAAGAAGTTCAACTGATTTTTTAAATATATTTTATATATACTAGTAATTTTCAAACAGGATAAACTCCACTGCCAGGGGAAAGAGAATTTCAGCGCTAACCAGGAATTGATTGACTGATTTAATTTTTACAGCTTATTAATACCTTTGGAGGTTATTTAAATTATTATATTGTAAAAATTAATTCTTTCCTTTTTTTGCAAGTAAATATTGCATTAACATTTTTTGAGAATAATAACAATTTTTCCAGATACAAAACTTACTATTTAGCCCATAGATAGGGGAGGAGATAGATTCATACCTTTCTCAAGAGTATTTGTGTGTAAGTTAAAGTAAAAACTCAACTGGAATTCCAAGTTGGCTCTATGATTTTTTCATTCTGACTTTAGCCAGATAAAGTGTTTCAGTCATAAAATATAAGTTATAAGTATACTGTTGAAAATGATATAAGAAGTCAATTCAAAATGGTGGAGGAATTAAGCAAACATGGGATCAAAGAGGGAGGAATGTAATTTGAGGCTGCAAAACATTGATCTATACATACACTCATGAGTGTGTGTGAGTAGAGCATTTACTATGGCAAATTCATCTCACAGACAAACTGACTGGTGTAATCAGATCCTCACTAGGTTTCCTACTACTGTGACAGTGCGTGAGAAAAAAAAACTTAGTAAATAGTTATCTTGACTTGCTTTGTAAATGAATTAGTTGAATACATCCCACAAATAATTGCTGTTTTGGTTCAAATCAAATTGAAATCCATTCATACATATGCTTATATGTGCATTGAATCATTCTTTTTAAATTTTTCAATCAATCCTTTTGCCATTATTAGAGCTATCCCCATTGATTTACAGTGTGACTTGTGCAGTGTGCCTTTAAGTTGAAACACTTGAAGGCATGTTGCAAATCATTAGAATTTGCTCAACTTCAGTTCATTTCTGAGCATGCTCATTTGCTCAGGTCTATTGCGTTTTAGATTTTATTGGAAATAGTTACAATAAATTATTTGCCAGTATGAGATTTTATTTTACAACACAAGGTTTAATCATCATATTACATGATATGTCCCGGAAAGGGATATATTTGTTCAAAGTAGCTAAGTGGTTGTTGACTACTGTAACCGGGTAGAACACTCTACCAGGTAACCGTAATGTACTGGTCCTCGTCGTAGTGGTAGTCAGTAGGCATAGCCAATAGACATCATCCTGTACCTCCACATCAGTCTGTATTTATGGCTGACACCAGCCAATCATATTACTGTGAAGAGGAACCCAGGTGTATGCATATTCATTACATCATTACAAATAAATAGTATAGTTATCAATATTTTTTTTTACTTTCAAATATATAATGATTGCCATGGATTGTAAGAAAAATATAACCTCAAAAGAGATACTGTGTGATAGGAAGAGGTACATAAAGATTGTCATGGGCCATAAGAAAGATATAATCTCAAAATAGAAACTGGATATTGTATTGTGGGGAGAGGTAGATAAAGATCATCACATGTCATACTGAATATATAACAAAAGAAAAGTAAATAAAGTTTTTGAGTGAGGGGAACATAATGTTAGAAATTGTGAAAAGTTTAAATGAAGA
Organism: Acanthosepion lycidas; assembly: GCA_963932145.1. Classification (NCBI taxonomy): domain Eukaryota; kingdom Metazoa; phylum Mollusca; class Cephalopoda; order Sepiida; family Sepiidae; genus Acanthosepion; species Acanthosepion lycidas. Next base: position 21,027,771 of record OZ010577.1, read on the forward strand.
TAATTGATCAATCTCATAATGGCTTTAAAGAATACTATCAAAAGATATGAGAAAAATCAAAAGAACAGTTGAGGAATATTAAGAACATTGGCTAACAGTATGAAAACAATTGAACTACGACTTTTAAGTAAACATCACAAAAGAGAAATGCAGGTTAAGCATAGAAGCACATAGAAAATGATTTCTTAGTAATTTTGAGGGATAAATGTTGAGCTACACAGGAAGGACCTGGTGGCTGGGCTAGAGTTTCTTTCATGGAAATAATTATTCAACACAACTTAGAAAACAACAGTAGGAAGGTGAAGAAATGTTTTGGGTGAGTATTGGCAGTAAAATTATAGGTACTTTCAAAGTTGATGATATAAAGATAAATACAGATAATTGTTATAAGTTATTGAACAAGAGGTTTTTTGAGTGGTATCAGTTACAATAGAAAAAAGTGTAAGACATGGATGTGTCTAGTCACTAGACTTATTCAACTTATACAGTGAGTCAATTCTGAGATAATTACAAGTCCTAACATGATTCCTTACTGGTGGCCATGAGTCAAAATTTACTAAGAGCTAGAAAGGACAGGAAATTGTGAAAAGCTAAGATCATCAATATCCTGAAGGGACATATCACATAGAAGGAGACTGGTCACAACCAAAAAAGTCTTAAGCATATTTCTGAAAGGCACTGCCCTTTCACATTCTATAAAGCTGACTCTTATCCACCTTACCAAAAGTGGTTTAAAAAATACCAAATTAATTCCAGATATTAATACTATAGAAAACTTGTCATCCATCATTAAAAGTAATTTATATTATAACAAAAAACAATCTTCAAAGATTTCTTAGAAACAATAAAAACTGCTGCAAGTAATTAAATTACATATTATATATAATATAATTATATAATATTATATATAATTATCTAACATTATATATATATTATATACAATTGTATAATATTATATATAATATTATTATATAATTAAGTTGAAACAGTAACAAATTTAACAAAATCAATGAATCAAAAACTGATGAAGGTTATAGAATATCAAAGAGCCTATATCAATATGTAAAATAATAATTCATTAAGCATATATGAATATGTGATATTGTGTTTATTAAATATGTGCTTCTATCTTTTGGATTTATTCATCAATAAAAAATTATGTTGCATTTTGTTAGTTTACAAAACAAAACTTATTATCAATATTTTAAATAAAAGTGGATACTATAAACTGAAATTTAAACCATATTTGCTTATACTAATATAATCATATAATAAAATATTTTCCAACATCAGTAATCACAATTTTATTGTTGTTCTACAAATACTTCCATGGAAATTGCTCCGAGGAGCTGCCATCGCTGGTTCCCAGACGTCATGAGTTCAAGCGCCATACGAGGCTGGCATCCCGCTCTGACCCCTTCACTGTTGAAACTCCTAAATGTAGCCATCTCTTCTACTCCAATAGCTTCATGTCTCGCACCTCTCGCCTGTGGAACTCCCTTCCCTATTCCTGTTTCCCTGTGAGCTATAATCTCCAGCTATTCAACTGTAATGTCAATCGACATCTCCAGTTGCCTTGATCTATCCACTACCCTCATCCTTTCTTCTATCACTCCTATCTGATCTTGCTCTAAATTTTCTGTAACCCCTTGCGCCCTAGTCGCTCCCGCCTTGCTTGGGGTGAAATGCTTCAAAAAAAAAAAGCACTGACATAATAAAATCTTATATCATATAGATATTAAATAGAGAAATTGAAAATTAAATAAACAGAAAATTATAAATATTTACTTTCATTTTTTGCAAAAAACTGTTTTCAAGCAATAAAAAAAAAAAAAAAATTATTCCAAGTTTTTATGGACACTCAATTTTCATTCAGTTATTTAAATCTTTTATTGTTACTTATTATTTACCTTTTATTTTTTATTGATAATTTTTATTGATTAAGAAGGTTTTATTCATTAAAATTCTTATTTATTCAGGCAATTTATAAATATATCTTGAATTTCATTAGTATTTTATTACATTTTTTTATGTCTATGTCATTTGCAATATTTTATAAATTCTATTTCACCAGACACTTTTTTTCTTTATTAATTGGAGATTTCATATTCATCAATTACTGATAGTATGTATGAATTTGCAATATTTTCTTTTTATATTTCATTTAACAGGCATGAACAAATCAATAAAGATTGGTGAAAGAACTTCAGACTCTTGTACATGCAAATAACATAACACCATAACACAATTTTCACAGAGTTATTTTAATCTATATATTAGACACTTAGAATTTATTTTCTATTCTTTATTGAAAAAGAAGAAAAGCATTGTCTGAAATTCTGAGATAAGACATATGACTATATAAGAAAACCTGATATAGAATTCAATACTATATGATTATCAATGTTGAGTCAATTAAAAATAGCAACATGGGACTACCATAACTCAAAAATGGTACTGTCAGTATTTTGAGCATGTGCTGGGAAAATTAATGTATTTGTTGACCTTGTCAGATTTTTAAAAACTTAATATGAAGTTACTGTCATAGATGTATGAAATTATTTCCCTGAACAATTCTGACTTGATGACAGCACTTCACCATTGCCAGGTTAGGATCAATTGCATTACAGACCCTTCTTTAGATTTTGTGAGAATTTCAGGATATATAATTGGAGTATGAGACCAGATCTGGCAGCAATATTCAATGAACAAACACAATGGAGAATAACACCTTTTCTGTTTACCAATGTCACAATCTGACTTTTTAAATTCTAATGTTCACCCAATATAAGGTTCAAGAGCCATTTAAGGTAGATGGTTATTGAATGAGGTGTGTGATATGAATGTAAGAGGAGGAAGTAAAGATTATGAAGATAAGGAGGATAGATAATGATTGATGCTTGAAATTATTTTTATCAATTAACCCAAAACAAGGTGATAATGCCACTAGGACACAGAGGGTTACAGGAAGGGAAAGAGGATAAGAGTGAAAAGAAGTGAGATGAGGACACTAATATAACAGGGTTAATGAAGACAGAAGATGGTAACTGACATTAGATTTAAATTTTTGGAGGTTTTAGGTGGCAGGGAAGCAAGAAATCAGAAAAGAGTTCCACAGGTGAGAAGTGCGAGTAAAATAATGAGACCTAGTTGCCAATCTAGTAGTACACTTAAATTCATGCAATTGAGGCACTAAGGAAGAAAGTGCATCAGAACAATTGCTGTGAAAATATTTGCAGAAAAGACAGAGGGAAGCTACTTTACATCAGTGAGAAAGTGACTGTAGTCAAGATGCCAGGTTAGGATCGATTATATTACAGACCCTTCTTTGAATTTTGTCAAGAATTTTGAAATATATAGTAAGACCACAAGACCAGATAGTTTAAGCATATAATGTTCAGAGAAGCAATGATACATGAGTCTGTACCATAAAGTAATAGAAAAGCTGTCTGAGTGAAACTTTCTCCTTACAATTAGAATACAGAGGAAATGAGGATGATTCAACACTGTGGAGATAATATGGCATGTCCTCATTATAAAAGTTTGAACTGAGCGACATAAAGAATGGAGCTCATCTGAACATTTGAACATGATGCCTCTCTAAAGTTTGAAGGGACAAAGACTTTTCTAGATGAACAAAAATGTAACCCTTATGTTAAGTGGAGATATGAATTCCTGACACTAATGCAATGATATTATACTGAATTTGGTTATTGCAGAGAAGCAAATGAATACTTTCATTACCTGAGGGAGCTTTTGAAAAACTTTTAATAGAAAGATGAAAAAGTAACTGTTGTAACCTAGGGAAGGTTACTGAATAGAATAATCAAATGAATGTTGGTAATGAATGATAATACTTAGGACAAGAACAACACATATAAGATTCGCCAGCAGCGTGTAGAAGAAGTAGTCAACTGCTCGAAGTGAGTCAAGTGAATTCCACAATGAATCTCCAACTCTAGACTAACATACAGTATTTACTACTGTATTTATGTAAATGGGGACATATCTATTATTGTCCGTAGGTATGCTACAACAATAACATACTATATCAATCAGTGACAGAATGGCTGATAAAAACAACATCTAAAATCAAGTTATAAACAGAGCAAAGATAAGAATAACTTATAGAATAAGTAGGAAAAATCCTTTTTCTAATGAAAAATGAATATAAAAATATATATTTTATAATTTGTGTACTAATCCACATTTTCTTAGGATATACTTATGAGAAATCATTTTTTATCTTTTTCTATTTGAACAATAAAGGTAAAAAGTGAATGCAATCTTGTATTTCCAAACAACATAATTCCAGAATTTATTTTTATTCAAAATAGTCTGAAGCTGAGATGAATTAAATCTGAAATCAATTGATTTCTTGTTTGGCAATAAAGCATTAAATGCCAACAATCATAATCTAATATTTTCTTTATATAATTGTTTTTAAAAAGCTTATTTTTTCTGCAAATCATTATTTTTATTAATGATGAAATTAGACTATTGGAAAAAATTTATTATTGATTATCTCTTGAGATTTTATAAAAAAAAGATCAAATAAAAAATAATTATGGAACTTAGGAGTTGTATACTCAATTGCTATCAATTGTAATGGTAAAATCCACGGGTTTTGTCCACTTGCCAATGCTATCAAGACATAAATATAATCTGTTTTTAAAAAGAATTGAATAAAGGAATTGTGCTGTTACCAAAAAGATGAACCCAAAATTCAAATTACAAATTGAAGATACCAAAATCAAACAAATAAAAAAAATTAATATCTGGGATGTGTTTTAACAGAGGACGGAAAGTACAACACTGAAATCTCAATGCTGGACAATCTCCTCAAAGAAGAGGCATGAAGAAGCAGAAATGCAGTTCTACAGAAGGATGCTGAGGATACCATAGACTGTATATGTGAGCAATGACAAATTTTTAGAGAAAATGTAAAAAAGAAAAAAGGAACTTATACTTAACATCAGGAAGAAATAGCTGAGGTTTCTAGGTCACATAATGAGGAAAGAGGGCTTAGAAAATCTGATACTCACAGAACAGATTGAAGGCAAGTAGGTCAGAGGAAAACAATGCATAACATGTGAGTTTGAATAAATGGATGATAGAACAGGATTCAGGAGAAATAACAAAAAGACAAAATTAATTAAGAGCTACAGCTACAAAGGGCAGGAAATCATGGAGAGTTATGATCATTTATATCCTGAGGGGATACAGCACATAAAAAAGATGTAAATAAAAAATATGTTAATAATTATAAAAAAAAATTATGTAATAAGATGTTCAACAATGTAAATGACTATTAAAACAATTATTTTATAAATCTAGCAAAATATATGCTAGTGGTATATTTAATGAAGGGAAAAAAAAAAATTTGATAGAAAATTTTAAAACAATATATTCAAAAGAAAAATGAAAAGAAAAAAATGATTGCAAAAGAATGTTATGATAAAGACAAAAAAGTAAAAATTAATTTTGATAGATATTAAGATTATTAATTTCATCATATTAGTAACATTTTATAATTTTAATGGACAACAACGTATTAACTGAAAAAGATGTATATTTTGTAATTTATTACAATGGGAATATTTCATCTAGTGAACATTACATTTTACAGAGATTATGCATTCATTTATCCCATTTGAAACATGTTATCGAGCATATTAACTTAGTTATTGCATGTGACAAAGATTATGTTTTAAACTTTTATTATATTCAAAATATTATCTGGCGCTTTTAGTTAAGAAATTGCATTTGAATGAGATTATGTGTGATCTTTACTATATTTGGAATAATTTCTCAAGCCTATAGTTAAAGAGATGTTATATTTGACAAGGATTGTTTTCACCCTTTATCCAATTCAAAATATTTTATCAACTTGACAGTTTAGGCGATGTTGCATCTAATACAGAGTATGCTTTCATCTCTTATTCAATTCGGAACATGTTACCAAGCTGATACTTGGGGAGATATTGTATTTGATAGAGATTATGTTTTCATTCGTTATCACACACAGAATATTTCTTGAGCTGATAGCTTAGGACATATTACATTTGACAGAGATTAGATTGGCTTTTTGTAACATTTGGAATATTTTATCAAGTTTATAGTTTAGGAGATACAGCATTTGACAAAGATAATCCTTTTATCCTTTATCCCAATCGGAATATATACTTGAGCTTAAAGTTAATGAGATATTGCATTTAATAAAGCTCATATTTTTATCCTTTTTCAAATCCGAAAATGTCATCATGCTGATAGTTCCCAAGATACCGCATTTTACAAAGATTGTTTTCAGCCTCTGTCCCATTTGGAATATGTTGTGGAGCTTGTACCTGAGAAGATTTTGAATTTAACAAAAATTAAGATTTCATCCTTTCTCATGAGTGGAATATATAGTTGAGATTATAGTGACAGAGAGATTGCATTTGACAAAGATTATGTTTTCAGCGTTTATCATATTCGGAATATATTGATATTGAAGATACTGCATTTAACAAAGATTATGTTTTCATCATTTGTCGTATTCGAAATATATTGTTGAGCTTATACTTAAGAAGATATTGAATTGGACAAAGATTATGTTTTTGTCCTGTCACATTCGAAATATATTGTTGACCTCATAGTTTTGGACATATTGCATCAGACAATGTTTTCATCCTTTATCTCAATCAGTATGTGTTGTGCAGCTTATAACTAATGAGATATTTTGCATTTGATAAGGATTATGCTTCATCGTTTGTTATACTCGGAATATACTGCAGAGCATATAACCAAGGAGATTTTGTATTTGAAAAAAATTATGTTTTGATAATTTGTCACATCCAGAATACATAGCAACTTGATAGTTAAGGAGATATTGCATTTGACAATAATCAACATTTTCAATGGCTGTCACATTAAGAATATATTATTGAGTTTATAGTTAAAAAGATATTGCATTAGAGAAAGATTATGTTTTTTATCCTATGTCACATTCAGGATATATTATTAATGTTATAGATCAGGATATATTGCATTTGACAGAGATTATGTTTTCATCTTTTCTTACATTCAGAATATATTATTCAGCTTATACTTAAGGAGATACTGCATGTGGCAAAAATTTTTTTTATCATTTTTCACATTTGAAATATAGTTAAGGAGATATTGCTATTGACAAAGATTATATTTTTATCCTTTGTCACATGCAGGATATATTGTGAGCACAGAGTAACTGGAGATATTGTATTTGACAAAGATTATAATTTCATCTTATCCAATATTTCAAATATATTGTAAGCTTATGGTTAAGGAGATATTGCATTTGGGAAAGATCATGTCTTCATCCTTTGTCACATTATGGAATATATTCTTCAGCATACAGTTAAGGACATATTGCAGTTGACAAAGATTATGTTTTCATACTTTGTCATATTCTGAATATATTTGGGAGCTTATACCTATAGAGATATGACATTTGACAAAGATTGTTTTCATACTTTGTCACATCTGGAATATTTTGGTCAGCATATAGTTATGAAATTTGACAAAGATTATGTTTTCATCCTTTGTCACATTTGGATTATATAGTTGAACTTATAATTAATGTGTTACTAAATTTGAGAAAAATTACATTTTCATCCCTTGTCAAATTTTGAATATATTTGAGCTGCTCTGTTAGGATATAGTGTATTTTTCAAAGATCATGTTTTCATTCTATGTTATATTTGGATTATATTGATGAGCTTATACTTAAGGAGACATTGCATTTGAGAACAATTATGTTTTCATCCTTTGTCACATTCAAAATATACTGCAGGCAATTAGGTATAGAAATATTGCATTTGATTGTAGAAAAAAAAGATGATTTACCTCATGTGGCAAAGCGAGCATGTATATACCTGCTGTGCAAACCGAGTGAAGGAAACAAAAGGAAAAGTAATAGGTCTGCTCTGACACCTTAATTTAAGAAAGACACAGTCTCAGAATTAGGAGAATTCACAAGAGTAGGCGAACATATGCAAATTTTTTTTCGAGATCAGCTGAGCAGAAAAATTACAACACGAAAGAGTATAGACAGTTCGTTCTTGAATGCGGTGCTGCTTGTATGAAGAGACTTTCTCAGTTGGAAAGAGATTACTTGGATCAGTTTCACACAAGCTATTTCAATGAAAATGACAGAGGGGAATTTTGACCTCAAACCTATTCCTGAGTTTAACGGCTCTATGTCTGGACCATCTGTGGTTGAATTGATTGAAAAGGCTAAGGTAGCCTGTAAGATGTGTCAGGTTAAATGTCCAGAACATGTAGTCTCTTTAAGGCTAATGGGTGGTGCGTTTGCTGTCTTCCAGCAACTGAGAGAGGAAGAAAAGGAGGATTTCAGCCAGATAAAATCTGCACTGTACACAGCTTTTGCCATGGACAGTTTTCTAGCTTATAAGCAATTTACTGAGTGACGGATGTCTATCTGGTTGAGTTATGAAAACTTTCCATCCTGTTCAGCGGGATGAGATCTGGCCTGGCATGTGTGTTCATGCATGGGTTACCAGATTGAGTTAAACACCTCCTTCACACTTTGACCTGGATGGATGAATTGTCTATTGACCAGCTATTGACTCGTGCACAAACAGTCATGAAAAATGAAGTACTGGAAGAGGGACTGGCAGTCATGGTGGTGCGAATAACACAGGATGTGGTGAGGATAATTCCCACCAGAGATCCACATGGCTCCATAATGTGCTATCATTGCAACGGACTCAACCATTTTGCAAAGGATTGCAAGGAATCACATACTGAAAGGTGGACACCTTGAATGTGATGTTACAAGTGCAACACGGTAGGGCATGTAGTCCGCAACGGCCTGGGAAATGATCCAGGGGAAAATGCCTCAGTGCCAATCTACTCCCCAAGGAACATATGAAGAGGGTGTAACCTGCAATTGCTGTACACATCAGTGGAATCAAGAGTTCAGCCTTGCTAGCCACAGGCTATTCTTGATTGCTCATAAGCAGACCCCACTTTGTCACACTTGGAAGAGGAAAGAAGTGGATGTTGGTGAAAAGGACTGTCAAGTGCTCTGGGATAAGTCTTATTCAACTTGATGTGAGCAACAAGACCCCTATTGATGTTGAGGTTCTGATTGTGGATGACAAATTGCTTGGTTTCGAGCTGTTGTTCAGATTTGACATCATCAAGAAGTTGGGAGGAGTATGTGTGTTCCTCAACTTGACCGACCTTTGTGTGCAGTCATCACCATCAACAGACCTGACTTCCATACAGAGTATGACCAAAACAAGAAGATCTGGGTTGTGTCTTGGAAGTGGTCTGATGACCAGACACCACCTGCATTGAATCCAGTACTAAAGCCACTCACACCATCAGGCATGTTACTCCTCGGTCGGGATGTTCCATTATGGAGGTGTTATATTGGTATAATGTGATGCCAAAAGATGGTGCAACAGCTTTGTTAGCACCAGCTAACATTATATACAACTATCAAGCCAGCATAAAAGATGTTGATGTTGCACCATCAATTGAACATGCACATCCTGGAGTCTACAGAGCAGAAGATGTGGTATGGGTAGAGACCCTATATGGTCAATGTTCAATGCAATTCAAAAAAAAAAGGAACAGTAACACAGGTTTACAGCCCACATTCAGTTCTCATCAATGGAATGCCACATCATATCAGAGACTGCCGACCACATCAGAGATCTGCATCTTTGGAAGATGACGGCAAGAGATTTTGTTTACCTAAGGAGATATTGCATTTGACAAAGATTATGATTTCATCCTTTGTCACATTTGGACTATATTGTGGAGCTTATACCTAAGGAGATATTGCATTTGACAAAAATTATGTTTTCACCATTTTTCATATTTAGGATATATTGTGACAGCAGAATGTAAGTCACTTTTGATATCAGTTGCCTATTTGATTATATCCAACCACTTACTATTGAGACAAGAATAAATGTTTGTGCCATCAGAATAAATATACTAATCTGAGAACTGATGCCATTAGGAAGGTTGGTGATGAAAATTAGGAATGATGTAGGTTCATGGATAGAGCTCTGGATGATGCTGTATTAATTCAAAAAGATCAAGCAGAGTGGCAATTCATGATAACTTTCATTTTATAATTCAATAAGAAAGAATAGAAGACTGTGAAAATGAACAGTATGACAAACACTGTGAAATGCCTTCAAGGTATCCAAAGTAACAGCCCGTGCTTCACCATTCTTATCTAAAGCCTGGTAGACGATTTCAGCAATGACCATTAATACATCAGCAGCTGACCTAAAAGTGAAAGCCATATTGCTTATCTCAAAGAAGATCTTGTGAGGTGAGATGCTTAACCAATTTGGAGTTGATTAGAGCCTTGATAATTCTGCAAAAAATTAGTAGAAGGCTAATAAGCCAATAGATGTATCAGATGAGTCCCATGAGTTCTTAAAGACTTATAATTCTGCAAAAAATTAGAAGGCTAATAGGCCAATAGATCTATCAGATGAGTTCTTAAAGACTGGAGCTATAGAAGAGGATTTCCAACAAGCAGGAAAGCACAAAACAGCTAGGTATTTAGAGTAGAGTTTAGATAGAACAGGAGCCAGTTCAAGAGCACATTTCTTAAGGACTATTACAGAGATATCATCAAATCATCATGCTTCAAGGATATCCAATTTAGAAATGATAGCAGAAACCATGGACAGAGTCATATGCATATCACTCAATAGAGACACAGTTCTAAGTGTAATGTCAGGTAAAGATAATCCAGATGAGTCAAGAGTAGAATTGGAAGAGAATTCACGAGCAAAATATTCAGCTTCATCAACAGAAGCCATTAACACATCAAACTGAGTGAAGAGAGTAGGGATAGGAGACTTACTAATAAGACACTATTACAGAGTCACTTGTAGTCATGAGAGCCAAACTAGTTAGAAGCTATTAGTTGTCTCCTTCTATCCACAAACAAAAACTTTTGATGATACATTTCCAATTGTTAGGATCAGACACAAATAGGCTATCCTACTGGAACACCTGGAAGAAATGATTCCATTCATTATAGTGACTGAATTAGCCTGTGTGAACCAAGGAGAGGATTGTGATTTCATCTGGTATTTCCAAGAAAGAGCAAAAACATCAATACCAGTTTTGACCAAGAATAAACCACTATAGTACAATTTTTAATAGGGAGGTTAAGAATTTCAATCTAAGGAGCACCTTGAAGAAAGTCATAAAAAAGAACCCCATTCAGTATGTTGGTAACAGAAAGAAGTTTTGTGAATAGGAGTTTTCTTTCTAGTATATAATACTAAAGAAATATCAATAGTCTTATATAGGAATAAAGTGTTACTACTGGCACTGGAGTTTGAACACAGATCACAAGAGAACAAACATAAGTGGTCCCATTTTGAATAAGTAGATCACATAATGGTAAAGAAAATGTATGTATGGGAATTAACATGGTGTCTAAGCGATCACTATATCGATCACTATTCTGTGATTATTTTTTGAGCAAGTATTATCGAGTAAGCACTATTAGTGCGAATGTTATTCAAAGGCGTTACCATAGTTGTATCTGCAATTACAAAGCCTCTACTACAACAAGCATTATGAAAGTGACAACAAGTATTCATTGACATTACAAAAGTGGCAATGAGTGTTCACTGACATCACAAAAAATAGAAACTACTGCATGATCTGAATTGCCAAGAGGACCGAGTTGTGATGTGTGAGAATAGCTACAAAAGAAGGTAAGGAACAAATTAAGTAAAGAAGCATGTTATTAGTAAAACAAGTAGGGAAATCCACTATCTGACTAAGATTCTGAGCAATAGAAAAAGTGAAAACCTGAATACATCAATAACTTAATGCTTAAGCCACTTGATGTAATAAGCATTAAAAATCCACAAACAAAATGTTTGCAGATCGATGGAGAGAGGGAGTAAGCCATTTCTATATTATCATAAATTTTGTTTAATATATTACAGTCTTAAGGAAAAGGAAATAGATAACAAAGTGTAATAACAAAGTTAAAAGCACATGAATGAATTATCAGGTGACTCAAGAGACAATTCCCTAGTAACTGTAGGATTTTCCTGGACATAAATACTGAGGTTATGCATATGTATGCTAGAATCTTTTCCACAAAGAGGAAGATAACCTGAAACTGAGAATTTATTGGTAATGATAGAAGAATTTAAATTAGTTTCACAAAGTGTGAAGATATCTGGAGAATGTTTCAAGTGAAAATATTCTACACTATAAAAATTGGATTCTATTCTATGAATGTTGGTGAAAAAAAGTTGAGGTGGTAGGTGATTATTTCTTTACTAGTTTACTCTTATTTCTTTTCAATGTATCTATCATGAGAAGATTCAAAGGTCAAAATAATTATTACTATCATCTATAGCAATAGAAAGTGCCCAGAAAATGGCTAAGACTAAAGCATAATGTAGGCTCAGGATTACCTACTAAAATATATGCAAGGATACTTATCCATGTGCAGCAAGGCACTGAAAATACCCCAATATTGTGTAACTGTTGATCAGAGCAGCTTTACTATCAGACAGATGTAGCAATGAGAGAACTACTTGCCTAGTATCCTTATAAACTTAAAGTCACAACTACTGACCAGTCAACTCATCAAAAACTTGAGATAGTTAAATCAGTAAATCCACAAAAGAAGAAATAAACAGTAAACCATATCCTAAACAGGAAACAAAGGATAAACTTCTACTCCTGTTCAATAAACAAGGAAGGAGTGCTAGTTAGGTGATAGGCAAATATAATCCTATTAACCTGTTCAGAGCACAGGCTAAGCACTTTTATTGAGATTCCATCTCTAGAAAGGTTTCTGATTAAGGTGCTAGAGACGTTCCAAGGCAAGGGAGAATTAAGGATTATTACAACCTCTCTGAAGATTATCCGAGGACATAGAAACAAAAAAATACTGACAAAATTTGATCACTCAATCAATTTAAAATAAAAACTTAAGAATGAATATGAAAAGAATATTTTTAACAGATGTCTCTTTGTCTCAGCCAGTAATGAGTGCAAGCCTGTCCTCAATGAAGCAAAGTCACTATTTGCTGAAAGAATGAAACAACATATTGCATCTCGCAAACTCGGGTACAAAGATTACTGGTGTCTCTGCAACAGTGTACTGAGCAATAGCAAATCTGCAATACCTCCTTTATTCAATCAATTTGAGGTCCTGACTTTCTCAGCTGATAAGGCTGAATGCTTTGTTCAGAAATTCTCATCCAATTCAACACTCGACTCACCTGGTGTACCCATGCCTGATTTTCCCCCTAGAATTGGGGCTCTATTGAACGAGTTGCACATAACCCCATCGATGGTATTGGGCATTGTCTCTGAATTAGACTCCCATAAGGCTAGCAGTGGGGATGGGATACCAGCTGTTGTCCTGAAGAAATGTACTCCTGAACTGCCTCCTGTCCCCTCCAAACTATATAACTACTGCCTCAATGACTCTTGCTTTCCAGCTTGTTGGAAGTCCTCGTCTGTTGTACCTGTCTTTAAGAATTTTAGAGACCCTTCTGACTCATCTAACTACTATCCTATCAGTCTCCTGCTACTCTTCATCAAAGTCTTTGAAGTTTTAATCAATGCCAAAGTGGTTAAGCACCTTACATCCCACCCATGATCTGTTTTCTGATAAGCAATATGGTTTTTCCTTTGCGCAATCAACTGCTGATATGTTTATGAGCAAAAAGTGTTTAATAGGGTTTGGCATGCCGGCCTTCTTCATAAGCTTCAGGGATATGGAATTTCAGTTCGATTATTTGACTTAATACAATTATTCCTGTCAAACCATGTAATGAAGGTTGTCCTAAATAGATTCTCCTTCAGTTCCTTTCTCACCAATGCAGGTGTTCCCCAAGGCTCTATCCTGGGTCCTACACTGTTTCTCATCTTCATTAACGATTTTCCCAATGTCATCAGTTCCCAAGTAGGTATCTATGCAGACAATACCACTATTTACTCCAGCCTCAATAGAAAATCTGGTATTGCTGACAAAACTAACCTGGCCGTTAGTCTCAAAAAGGACCTCCAATCTGTGGTTGACTGGATCAAGAAATGGCTGGTAAACTTTAATGCTTCAAAAAACAAAAAAAACTGCTCTCTTTTACCCACCACAGGGATACCTCCCTCCCATTAGAATGTCTGATACTCAACACCACAAGAGCACCTCTCTGTGCCTACTTAGTTCTATGTGTCGTGTCGTGTTTTCTTCCTGAGTCCATTCTTTAAATCTATAAATCAACTATTCACCCTTGCATAGAATACTGCTGCCATATATGGTCTGGAGTCCTCGCTGTTTGTCTCAAGGTCCTCGATAAAATCCAGAGAGAGATATGCAGTGTGATTGGTCCTGATCTGGCATCTCATCTACAGTCACTTTCTCACAGATATGCCGTCACTTCCCTGTCTTTTCTACAAATACTTTCACGGTAACTGCTTTGATGAACTACTTTTGCTTGTTCCAAAACTGCATGAATTTAAGCATGCTACTAGGTTGGCATCTCAGTCCCACCTTTTCACTGTTGAAACTGTTAAATGTAGCCATCTCTTCTACTCCAATAGCTTCATGTCTCACACTTCCGGCCTGTGCAACTCCCTTCCTCTTACTTGCTTCTCTGATAACTATAATCTTCAATTATTCAAATGAATGTCAATCAACATCTTCAGATGCCTTGATCTAATTCCTCGTCTTTCTCTTCATCCTTTCTTCTTTACTCTTTCTCCCACTCTCTGCAACCCCTGGTGTGCTAGTGGCACTCCCACCTTGTTAGGGGGTGAAATACTTTAAAAAAAAAAAAAAAAGAATAAATAAAATCATATAAGGTTATTGTCAAAAGACAATTTTAACTGTTGTTTTTAATAGTTTGAATAAATAATAGGGGAAAATCAGAACATGTTATCAAGCTAAATATTAATGAGCTATCGCATTTGGCAGAGATTATATTTTCACCCTTTATCTCATTTGGAACATGTTATCTAGTTGCTAGTAAGGAGATATGTCACTGGACAAAGATTATGTTTTTATTCTTTATCACATTTGGAAGATATTATTTAGCTGATAGTTAAAGAGACTTTGCATTTGTCAGAGATTATTTTTTATCCCTTAATACATTCAGAATATTTTAATGAGATTCTAGCAAATAATGCCTGAGTGATTTTAATGGCCAAGATTGCATTTGATCACCAGTTTGTAGTCGATGGATATTTCTTTGTAACAGTTTTGGTTGAAGATGCTTTATCTCACTTGGAATATTTTATCAGAATGATCGTTAAAGAGATATTACATTTGATAAAGATTATATTTCTGTATCACATATGAAACACTTTATCATGCAAATAGATAAACATAGATTTTCTCTAAAATAAATTATGTTTTTATACACTATCTTGCTCTGAATATTTTATCAAATTGATCATTAAGGTGATATTACATTTGATAAAGATTATATCTCTGTATCACATCTGGAACATTTGATTATGCAAATAGACAAGCATTTTCTTTGAAATAAATTATGTTTTTATGCTTTATTTCACTTGGAATATTTTGTTTGGTAAGCAGACATTGCCTTTGATGATGTAACATTTTTATTCTTGAAATAACTCAGATTATACATAGAGAAGTAGATACTGCTTTTGACAGAAATGGCATTTGTATCCTTTATAATATTCAGAATATTTTATCATATTAATCGATCATTAGATATCAGCCTCTGACAGAGATTATACTGTTAACCTTTATCTTACTAGGAATATCTTTATCAAGCTAATCAAGAAGTAGACATTGCTTTTGATGGAGCTTGCATTTGTATGCTTTATAGTATACAGAACACTTTACATTATTAAAAGATAAGTAGATATTGTTTTTCCCATAAATTACATTTCTATTCTTTTTCTAAACATTTCATTGTGTTAACAGATAAGTAAACACTGGCTTAGATATTACTTTAACATTTGAAATGTCTACTTATCTGTAATTCAGATCCAAATATTCTGAATGAATTTAAGGATGGAAACCTTAACACTGTCAAAGACTGTCTATGTATCCATAAAAGTAATAAAAGGTTCTAAGATATACAGTCAATGGTGAAATTATTCATACACCTATCAATTTTGAATATTTTTATCCATTTCTCAGAATCTACTGACCGTATGATGCCAGCTATTTTATATTATTAAGCACAAAAAAAAAAAGGAATATAAAACTCAATTTTCAGAACAATAGGTTAAATACAACAAATTTGACAGGTGAATTATACAAAATAGGAAAAACATAAGAATAAACTAAAAAAAAAAGTAAAAAACTACTAAAAAAATTACTTAATTGAAGTATGACTCACACTAAAATAAATACATAAAATAAAAATATTTAATGAAATCGGAATTAAAAATTTAAAAATTAATTTAAATTTTAAAGTTTAAAATTTTGAAGGGATGATTTGCAAAGCCTGCTGTGTTTAATCATGTAAACATGATTAAACACAGAAATGAAAATGAAAGAATTGCAGATGGCCAGATTTTTATGGAGGATAACTCTTAAAACATGTGACGGACATCCATACTTATGAAAATGGGAATATTTCTACACTAAAAAAATTTGAAATTATTTTAAAAATATTAGGGAAAATCATTAAGCTTTTCAATTTTGATTTGTAAATATAGTTTTCATTTAATAACAATATCACCTAACCAGATTGAAGTAATGCAGAATTTTAAACAATTTAAATTATTATAATTAAAATTTAAAAAAAATGAAAACAATTCTTGTAAAAATTTATTATTCATCGAAAAAAAAAATTTTCTTAAGATAATAGTGTCTTTAATAAATCTTATTTATAAAACAATTAAATTTTTTTCTAATTAAATAACATCATAGTTTCATTTTTTATTTTATTGTTCAGAGCAGATTTTTGGTAATTTTGGTCCTGTTTTACAAAAAAAGAAAAAAAATGATTAAATTTCTTCAAGGAGTCTGCTATTAAAACAAATTTTGACATCACAATTTAATTTCATGAACTTTCATGAAATTAAGTAGGTATGTTAAAAAATATTTTTTTCCAAGATTTCCAAAAAAAATTCAAAAATAATTTAATTCATTTGTGAATAAGTCCTGAAAGTTTCATTAAAATCCAAAAATTATTTGATTTTTGCAAGAATTTCCAAAACATTGTGTTTTTCACCTGAAAAAAGAGGCACAAAAACACTCATCATAAATATTACATCAAGCAGTGATGTGAAAAAAAAAGAAAAATTTTTTTAACCAAAATTTCGAATATGCTAGAAAAGATTAAAAATTTCATAAAATAATAAAAAAAATACTTTGGTTTTTCCTCCTAATAATAGCATAAACATTTTGATAATCAAAATGTTTTCATTAAGTTTGGGGACTTTTTTTTTTTTATCATGCTATGCTGTTTTTTCAGCAAGCAAGTGGAGGTACCTACATGAAATGGTTCCCAGACATTTATCTTAGAACATTTTATTATTTTTTGAGATATACTGACAAGCTTTGGCAGATACATAAAATAGTTCTCACATATATATCTTGGAAACTTTATTTTTCTACATATATAGAGTTTTTGACAGATACATAAAATGGTTCTCAGGTATATATACCCTGGAAAATTTTATTCTTTTTCTAGATATATACACATAGTTTTTGACAGTGGTAATGTATCCATCTTTTATCTCATTGAGAATATTTGGATCCTAATTACAGGTAAGTAGACGTTATTTTGACAGAGATTACCCTTCCATTATTATGTCATTCAAACCTCTTAGCTTGTTAACAGATGAGACAACACCTTAAAAAAATGAAAAAAACTATCTTTCTATTCAGTGTTTTGGCTAGAAACTGGTTGATAGTAGCCACTATATGAGAAAATGATTGCTGGGATTAGCTTTGTTGATGGATCAGTCAACAGTCTGGTAGAGTTCAAGTTATGTGGTCAGCAAGTAAATTAATTAAAGAGTGAGATGGGCAGTAAGGACAGATAGAAAGGAAAGACTAAATCAGTAAAAATGAGGTTATTTTTTCACAGAAGTCAACAAAAATGAAACTTTTTTTTTTTTTAATTATTTCACCACAAGCACAGTGGAAATGCTACTAGTATGCAGGGGGGTTACAGAGAAAGACAGAAAAGACTAAGAATAGGGAGGATTGACGAAAGGACAAAAGGTGAATGGGATTCAAGAACACTGAAGATAGCGATTGATGTTGCATTTAAATTTTTGAAGATTGTATTTATCCGGGAAGCAAGTAAACAGGAGGGAGTTCCATAGGTGGGAAGTACAAGAAAAGAAACAGTTGGAGTAGAAGTGGCAGTTGTATTTAACTATTTTAACAGTAAACAGGTGGGACCTAGATGCCAATCTAGGAGCACACTTAAATTCATCTAGTCAGGTCACCAGGGAAAAAGCTTATCAAAGCAGTTGCCAGGAAAATATTTGTCAAAAAGACAGAGAGAAGTCACATCACGTTTGTTAGAGAAAGTGACTGAAGTTGAGATGCCAAGTCAGGATTGATTACATAACAGATCCCTCTTTGGATTTTGTCAAGAACCTTGAGATGAATAGCAGGGGCTCCAGAACTGATATGGCAGTAGCATTCAATGCACAAATGAATTTAACAAGAATGGTATGAAAGTAAATAATATCAGAGAAAACATTGTGATTAAAAAATGTAAATGGCACAGCCACTCATATCTGAGGATGCCAGTCTCCTAGGACAATTAGCTAATCCCGATTGCAGATGCCTGCTCACGCACATTTATGTTTGTGCAACATCCAGAGTCCACCTGTGGTTTATATGCAACTATGTTGAGTGGACATTAATTACAGTTTCTGGGAGAGTACGCATGATCAGCAGTACAAAGGCCAGCACACTCAAACCCTCGGTCATGATGACTTGTGACTTCATTCTAGCACAACCATTAATAGCTTCCAAGTGTTCTGTCTACCCATTTTTACACACAAGACTTGAGTCAACCTGTGGTCTGGTTTTCAGGTACTTTCCAAAAGTGCCACATTATGGGACCGCCTCCCCCAGACTAGTAACATCAAGAAGTCACCTTCCTGACAAATTGACCAATGGTGAGATTCAAACTTGGGTCTCATGGTCAGAAAGCGAATGTTCTAACCACTTGGCCATGTGCCGATAAACATTGTGAGTCTATGTATGCATATGATAGTCCATGTGAGTATATATATGCATATGACAGTCTTGTGGATGTAGAAATGTTCAAGCAATTAACTTGCAAATATGGTCCAAGCCACATTTACTTGCTATGGTCATTCCCTCCTTGTTCTTTCTGAAAGAGCATCATCTTAAAGTTTTTCTTTATGGGGGGTTGTGCATGCCACTAAATCTGGGAGGCCTGACTCACATAGAGCCTAGTTAGAGTTTTCTCATAATTCTCTGGAACTAAATTTTAGCACCATTAGTTTTCATTGGTTAAATAGCATCATGTAAACCCTTGCTAAAAACTATATATATTTGAAGAAAGGTCACCTGGTACTTTCTTATTCTCACTCAAATTTCAGTTTGCATTAGCAAATCTAGGTCTTCTATGCATTTAGGGAATTTTTTCTTTGGAAGCATGACAAGCTCCCCACCTTAAGATTGATGAGGGACAAGCCAGTATCATATATTTCTGAAGTAGCTGGGAAAAGTAAATTTTATACTGGATCTTGTCTGTACTTTGTCTTTTGTTTGTGCTGTGTTAGCACAATGTTGTGTATTCTCAGCTTGTATTAATATTTTGCATGCATTTTTGGAATTGGTGTAGGATCTTGTTAATGATGTTTCTTCAAAAATGAAGGTTTTATTGTGTCTATGGCAAGGGTGACATGTCTGTTTCTTTTTTATGTTGTCATCTGTTTACTCGTGTCTAATACTTTATAATGAAATTGATAGTTTGCTGTGAGTGTTTTTAAAACATCATTTTGTATGAATAGATACTTTCAGTTATAACAGTTCTTGAGTGTACATAATTGTTTCTTAGTTTGTTCAGGTGGTGTTAGTTGGTTGTTTTCGTTTAATAGCATATCAACCTCTATGGGTTATATAATGCTGAAATCTAAATATTTTGTATGCAATTTTATTTTATTATCTTTTATTCAGATAATGATATTTTTAGTGATAGGCATCTTACTAATTAACCCATAGCTGGGGGAGGGCAAGAAGAGGTAGATTCATACCTTTTCCTAATGTATTTGTGCATAAATGAATATAGCAAACCCAACAGGAACTGGAACTCAGCTCTCCAATTAACAATTCCGAGCTGTTATCCATTACACCATCCACATATCCAAGCTTACAGCACCTGGTATTCCCAAGTGGTGACTCATCTAAGTACTGATCAGGCTTGACATTGCTTAACTTTGATGATTGTATAAGAACCAGTGTTTCAACATGATGTGATTGTAAGCCTTCAGTAGGTGTAAATTGGAGGTTAAACATCTGTGTTTTCACCAAAGTACAAAGCAACACCCCAATGTCATACAGATTAAATCTTCTTTGCTTATGTTCCTTATGGACAGGTGTATTAAGAGAAGTTGTAGATTTTGTTTGAGACAATCACTGTTAAAAGAGTTTTGAACAATCTATGGATTTGCTTAACTCTTTTCCATTAGAACATGAATGTTATACTGTTGTTTTTAATAGATTTAAAACCTAATAATTAACTGAATTTAAGGAAAAATATAAAATGCAAATTTGCCCACCAAAGAGCCATTTCAATACAGCTTTAGCTAATGCTGCAGCATATGTACATTTCAGAGGAATAGCTGTTGGCAATCATGTCAATCTCTCAACTATAGCAAATAAGTATGAATATCCTTTACAAGTACATAGTGGTCCTATTATATCAATATGTAAGTGTATGAATCTAGCATCGGAAATACTGAATATGCCCATTTGTGTTTGGATGTCCCTCTGTATTTTGCATTTTTAGCACTTTAAATTAAATACACTATGAGCAGTTTCAGATATCTGTTAATAAAATGCTCAGAGTAGTATCCCTCTTCCCACCTCATTCAGCTGTAGGGATTGTCACTCCTACCCTAAACTTTCATCTAAGTAGCCACACAAGAAAAAATATTGTTGCCCATCATTCTTGTATATTATCTTTTTGAATTTAATTCTGTATTTATTTTACTTTCTATCTGTCCCCTCTCTCTTTTCCTCAGTACTAATGTGTTTTATTTTTTTATTTTTGAATTGAATTTATTTTACCTTTGTTGAATATTATGTCTTTGGCAATTTTTCCGGTTTATACAAGCACTGGACGTTAATTTTTAATTGTGGTTCACAGACTGTTAGAGTGATTCTCTTCTACAAGAAGTGGAATGTTGAACTTGAACTAAGTTAAAATTTTATATTTACATTCCAGGTTCCCTATCCATACCCCACCTCCGACTCATATGCTTCTCCCCGATCCAGCTGTAACAATCCATATGGGCAGGTGTAGTGAATGCTCAGGTATCTTCCTTTACCTCTCCACCCAATGCGACTTTTAAACATCTAGCCCACAAGCAATCCTATACATATCTAACTTACGCCGTGGCTCCCAGCCTGTAGAAAAAAATATATAAATGAGGAGGATAAAAAAATCAAGTGTGGCATTCACCGGCAGAGTGACTCTTCTTTTTCTTCTTCCTCACTTGCTAAAGGAAATAGATTCCAGGCTCTATTTCTTCGCCACCACATACTGGGCACTTTTCAGTTGACAAAGTCAGTCATGTCGCTTCCACCTTCTTTTTTACTGTCAATCCATTCGTCAGACTAACAAATGTAATCCGCCCAAAAAGAAACGTTTCTGTTGCTCTTAGTATCTTGCTTTTTATGTCTCCTCAAGCAGGTCAGAATTTGCATATGTGCAAATCCTGTCTCATAGAGATGAGACAAGCACACATAAATTGTGCCCTCAAGATAGGCTATATTTTCTTTTCAGCACTTTGTATACAAGACATGTCCGACACATATTACTACTACACCACCCAGCTTGGCTCTCCATTTATGTTTCTGTGCCTGTTGTTGTTGTTTTTTGTTTGTTTCTTGTGTTTTTTTTTTTTAATAGGAGTAGATAGGCTTTCCTATCGCCTGGTTCGTATTCCTCCACCTTCTTTTAAACAGTAGTGGCTCATCCCTTGTTTTCATGTTTAGTAAGGGAGTTCCTAGGTCCTTTTCTTTTCTCTGGCCTTAGCAGTAGTATTGTCGTGAATCTCTTGTGATGTGAGCAGTTTGTGGCAATGTCTCTTCATACTGAGGGTACCGGGCTGGGTGTTATCTGATTGCTGTTCCTGACCTGGTAGTTAGGTGCCTGAACTCTTGCACAGTGTCTTATTTTCAGGCTCTGATCAACAGCTGGATAACATTGGGGTTCTTGCTGTGCCATGTCGTGCATGGATGGGTGTCCCTGCCTGCACCTCTGGTAAGCAACCCTGAGGCCGCATTATGTTGTAGTCTGCACTAGTTCCTATCTGTTCATGCCACATTTGATGACCAACTGCTTCTATTACTTAACAGCATAACATGACTATAAGCAACCAAAAATATAAACTTAAACCAGCTCAAAAAAAAATCATCTAAACCCTTTAACCTTTCCTTCTCCAAAATCTGTGGTATTCATACCAACTTCTACAGTGTGGAATCATTCCTCTTTGGTAAGTCTCTTGTTATATTAGCTCTCCGTGAGACTAACCTTAACTCATCAATCCCTTTATCTGATTTTTTGATTCCTGGCTACCTTCCTCTCCTTAGGAATCTAAAATCCACATGCATGGACTGGGAGTTTATGTCTGTGATCATCTCCAACTGGCTCACTTTGGAATCTCCAGACCATTTATATATATATGTCTCCATGTATCTCTCAGCAATTCAGTAATCTATCTCTTCTTTCTCTATTGTTCCCCTTTCTCTCAAGATGGTTGTGTACTTGATAGCATTTCTGTTAATATAGACAAGACCATCTCTCTACATCCGTTTGCAAACATATTTGTGTTCAGTGACTTTAATGCCCACCATACCAAGTGGCTTAAACAGTCTGTGACTCACGTTGCTGACATCCAAACCCTTAACTTTTCAATCACTCAATCCTTCACACACATTGACTTTACTATACATTTCCCCAGTAACCTGGACAGCAACGCTTCCCTTCTCAATCTGTTTTACCTCCATACCTGATTGTTGTTGCACTACAAAGCTCTACCCTCTTGGAAAGTTTGATCCTGTGGTGGTGTTTGTTAACATATTACATTCTCCCCTCTAGCGATGAACATCCTATTAACAGAATATCTTTCTGTTATCAATGCACAAACTGGGACTCGTTTCATGATTCCCTTCATGACGTCCTTTGGAATGTGGTGTTTAATCATCCTATGCAAAAATGTGTGTCTGAGGTCCCCTCCTGGATAAAAGCCGGCATCGAGTATTTCATCCCAGCAAGAAAAATTAAATCACACTCATTTCCTTGGTTCTCACCTGCTCACTCTGCTGCTATAGCCCATAGGAATCATTTCTTCTGTCTGTACTGAAGCGACATGTCTGATTGCAACAGATGCCTCTTTTTTTCTTTCCTTATAATGAATTCTAGCGTGTCTTCAATGAAGCAAAGTTACTATTTGCTGATAGAATGAAACAACATATTGCATCTTGCAAGTTTGGTTCTAAAGATTATTGGCAGCTCTTCAAGAGTGTACTGAATTACAGAAAACCCTCAATCCCTCCTCTATTCAATCAATTCGAAGTCCTAACATCCAAAGCTGATAAGGCTGAATGTTTTGCTTGGAAATTCTTATCCAACTCAATATTCAACTCATCTGGAGTAATCACACCTGATTTTCCCCCTAGAACTGAGGCTCTATTGAGTGAGATGTGCATAACCTTGTTGGACATCATCTCAAAATTAGACTCTCATAAAGCAAGTGGTGGTGACAGGATACTAGCCATATTCTTAAAGAAATATGTCTCTGAGCTGATTCCAGTTCTCTCCAAACTATACAACTATAGTCTTGCAGATTCTTGCTTTCCAGTCTGTTGCAAGTTCTCCTCTGTCACCCACGTCTGGTGACCCTTCTTATCCATCTAACTACTGTCTCATCAGTCTCCTTCTACTCATCAGCAAAGTCTTTGAGGCTTTAATCAATGCTAAAGTAGTTAAGCATCTCAACTCCCATGATCTGCTTTCTGACAAACAGTATGGTTTCCACTTTGCCCAGTCAACCACTGATATGCTTATGGCCATAACTGAATATGTATACCAAGCTCTTAATTATAACGGCGAAGATCAAGGTGTTACTCTAGATATATTGAAGGCGTTTGACACGGTTTGGCATGTTGGCCTTCTACGAACGCTTCAGGAATATGGTATTACAGGACAATTATTTGATTTAATCCAATCATTCCTGTCTAACCCTGAAATGAAGGTTGCTCTGAACAGGTTCTCTTCCAGTTTCTTCCATACAAACACTGGTGTTCCTCAAGACTCTATCCTTGGTCCTACACTGTTTCTGATCTTCATCAATGATCTTCCTGGCATCATCAGTTCTCAAGTCAGTATCTATGCAGATAACGCCACCATTTATTCCAGTTTCAAAAGTAAATCTGGCATTGCTGACAAAGTTAACCTGGCCATTGGTCTTGAAGACAACATTCTATCTGTGGTTGACTATGGCAGGAAATGGCTTCTGTATTTTAATACATCCAAAATGAAACTGCTGTCATTTAGTCACCATAAAGAAACTCTTATAAACTGCCTTTTATCAACATGGTTGATGCTCAACTCCACGAGAGTGCTTAACTGTGCCTTATTGGTCTCACATTCTCCACTGAACTGAGGTGGAACAACTACATTCAATCGCTACCTGCATCTATTGCAAGGAAAATTGGTTCTCTATGTTGTGCCAGAAGGTTTTTCTCGTCTGAGTCCATCTTTCACATATACAAAGCTACCATTCGTCTATGCATGGAATACTGTTGTCATATATGGTCTGATACCCTGAGTGTTCATCTCGAGGTTTGTGACAAAATCCAAAGGGATATGCAATGTGATTGGTCTTGACGTGGGGTCTCGACTTGAGTCACTTTCTCACTGACGTAATGTGGCTTCCCACTGCTTTTTCTACTAGGTTGGCATCTTAGTCCAACCCTTTTACTGCTGAAACAGTTAAATGTAACCGCCTCTTCTACTCCAACAGCTTATTCTTTCACACTTCCTGACAGTGGAACCCCTTTCCTCTTACTTGCTTCCATGATTACTATAACCTTGAAAAATTTAAATATATTGTCAATCAACATTTCCTGTTGCCTTGATCTCTGTTCTTCTTTTTATCCTTTCCTTAAAGTCAACCTCCCACCTAGTCTTTTCCCTTACTAACACTCTCTGTAGCCTTTTGCATAGTAGTGGCACTCCCACTTTGCTTGGAGTGAATTGCTTAAAAAAAAAATCAGTTTGACTATAGAATATTTAATCACATGTTAAATTTCATGTAGGTGTTTAAATATTTTTCCTAAGAATTGAAGGAATGTGTGATCTTGGGTTGCTCAATGTAGCATCACAAAACTGCATTTAGCCACTGAAAGGAATAGGGAACCATTCAATAAATTTTTGTTCCTGCTTTTTGCAGCATCTGTTCAGATTCATGTTCATTGGTCATGAATCAATATATGTTTTGTAACTGATGCAATGTCAATGTATGAGTGTGCATTGGCTACTGTGTTGGCTTTTTACATAACATACATTTATTTAAAAATTGTGAGATGTAATCTCTCCATGTGTTCATTGCATAAGTGTTTGTGATCTGTATAATTGGTCTCTAAAGTGTTTAATTGTCAGATATATGGTTAACAGTTCTTTTGAGAAGGCACTGTATCTCTCTTGTGTCTTGCTTAATTTCAAAGAAAACAAAGAAATTGGTGTTTTTATAGACTCAATTTCTTCTACAACCGTGTTGGATGCATCTGTGGTGAAAGTGAGTTGACTTTTGATATTGTTTCGTATGTTCTATAATTTAATGAACTCTGTGAGTGCTGTTTTCGCAGTCATGAAAGCTTCCAGTGCATCCTCCTTGAAGTGTGAAGCTCTTATTTTTCTTTTGTGTAATATGTTTTAACAGTGTGAGGATTGATGAGTCGTTTGGAACAAAGCTGAAGTAATAATTTATTCATCAGAATAAGCATAATTGCCAGATTAAAGTTGGTTGCAGAATATTCTGGGTGGCTTTAATTAGTAAGAGAGAAATTCTGGTTTTGTTTATAATGTATCTGAGGAAGTTTATTTCACTGACTCCAAAGATACATTAGTCCACATTGACTAATTGGATGAAGTGTCTTCAGATTACTTTATGTAAGTGGGATTTCTGTTTATCACTATACCAACTGGATATTATCATGTTATCTATGAAGGCAGAAATAAATGTTAGTCCTTGAAGAACTTTGCAACTCAAACAGACCCCTTTAGTTTCCAATAGTTCAAATGTTGTGACTTACTTTAGAGATATCTTCCTTTGTAAATGGTAGTAGGAAATAGTCATCTCAATATCTGAGTTTGGTGAAGTTTCAATACAAAAGTATGGAGACAGGAAGGAATGGTCAACAGAAACTGTTGAGGTATTGAATTTCCTATAATTGATAAATGGATACAAACATGAGGTTTTTATGGCTTGAAGATCAGGTGTATGGGTGAAGCTTATGGATTTTAAAAATGTTTGATAAACTCTTCACATAATGATTTGAAATTTGCTTCTTTTGGAACTTTGTACTTTTTGGGATAGTTCAGAGTTGAGTATTACTAGTTGAACATTAGTTCTTGCATGGCATCTAGTCTGTGTTTTGTTGTCTGTTAGTGTTAACTATTTTGACCAACAGATATTAATAGGCTAAAAATCTAGATATTTTCATACACTCATGGAAATCACAGTGCTACCTAACGCTTAGTATTAGGGATTTGCTGCCATAAATAACTATCCTTATGTCATTTGCAGTTTGTAGTTTATATAGTATATCGGAAAAGTTTGCATCTAGCTATAAGCGGTAAATCTAGAGCCACTATTTGGCTCCAGTATTTATGCTAAGTGAGTGCAGCAACAGTCCACAAAACTACTGGCTGGAAGAGTTTTCCTGGTTTGTATGATTATATTTGCACAGTGGGGGTACATTTCTGCCATATTTAAAAGAATGCCAACATGTGTCCAATTCTTTCGACAATGTCTTCCTCTGTTCTCTGACTACGTTTGCATCTATGGTAATAGTTTTCATTTTGAGTTTTGTTCCTTTAATTCTGATCAGGTCAAACTTAGACTTACTGTTGGGAATATATAACCCTGTACAACCTGCCACATGTATAGTGGTTGGCATCAAAAGGTAGACAAGCTTCTTATAGGAGCCCAAAAATATATACAGGGTGCAATGGATAAATTGTCATCTAAATTACACAAAAATGAAAATAGCACTGACATCGCATTTTAACAGATATATTTATCAAAATTACACAAAAATATCTCTCAATACTAAAGAGTAAATTTATTCAATAAAATTGACATTGGTTTCAACCACTGCCCCCAAATGACTTCAGAATCTCCTGCAACTCTTCTGGACAGTTTCCTTGTTTAAGTTGGTGAATGCTGCCATAATCCTTGCCTTCAGTTCAACTTTGGTGTTACAAGGAGTTTTGTTGGTCTCTCACTCAACTGCATACCTGCACATATTGATCAAGAGGGTTGCAATCTAGGGAGTTAGATTGACACCCAAACATTCTGAATGTTTATATTGAAGTTTCTGTTGTGAATGCCAAGCAGTACAGCATGCCGTTTCCAAATTTCTGTTGGTATGAATTGCTTCATGGTACTCTTTTTCTCAAAGACTGTGCCCAACTGACTTTACTATACTGTACAGATGACAATAAAAAACAAACAATGCACATGCACAGAATTAAGAATATAAAATGGTGACAATTTACCCATTGCATCATATATATATAAGGCTAGGATGGGGTCTCAAATTTTGTATGTAATTTTCCAAGAAATGCCTTGATAAAAACTCTTGGTGTAAACTTTGAGTTTCTGAATTGGGTATCAGGAACAGCATCTGGCTATGAAAAACTTTGCCTCAAATCATTATGTCAAATCCTGACAGATATGACTCACCTTGCTTTGTGCAAGATTAATCCCATTCCTGCCTCAATAAAAATCATGGCTATGTATGTATGCATCCTAGAGTTCTGTCTAGGTTTAATTTTTTTTCTTCTTTTCAGTCTGACCTTGGATAGTGTAGCTATTCACGTACTGTTTGCAATTTGTGTGAATTTTGTCAGCAGTTGTGGTGAGTTTTTGCCTAGGTGTAACTTTGTCTATTGTGATCAGCATTTGCTTTACAGTTGGTGGTAATTTATTGAGCCATAACTGCTCAGGACAACTTCGGATATAGAATTTTCCCTAACTTCTCTTATGCGTAGGAGTTGAGATGGCATTAAGTGCCCCAAATTCTTAATAATCAAAAAGCTCATATAGTATGCCTTCTTCTGAACTTCCTATTCTCATTACAAGGGCCATGTAGACCATGTCAGATGGGTCAGTCTCTGGAATATTTTCCAGAACATCTGTCACTTTCTTTAACACTTCAGGCAGTAAAATTGTGATAATACAGGTGATTTTTCTAACATTAAAAATAGCCTGTAGTTGTGAAAAATGATTTTTGTGAATTGGATGTATCATATGGCACTAGATATACATTTAGAAAAACTCCTAACAGCTTTCCATTGGATGTAGCACAATTTCTGTTATTGGTAAAATTTGGGGGATTTATCAGTTAATAGTTGGTGCATGGCTGGTTTCATTCAATGAAATATTTTTTGAAAAATCACTTACATTTACCATCTGCATAGCATCTGTTGATATCAAAACATTTGCTTTTATGCTCTGAAGTTAATGAATATCAGAAATGCTACTTTTTCTGTGTTCTAAAATAGGGTCACCAACTTGTTGTGGTTAGAAGCTGGTTGATAGTAACTTTAAAAGAAGCAGGCAGCACCGGTGACTACTTTAAGAACAGTGAAAGAAAGTGGCTGCTGCTATGACAGAAATTAACTTTGTTGATAGAAGAGTCACCAGTGAGTTGGAGTCAAAGTTGAGAGTAAGCAGTGACAGAGAGAAAAGAAAAGTTAAATGAACATTAGCTTGTGTTTTTTTACTGAAATAAAGAAAGAACTGGACAGAGTTTAACAATGAGAATTTATCTGGTATGTAGACCTCAACCCCCTTTCAGTCCTTATCTCTGCTGTGTTGTGTATCACCAACTTTGCAGATCATTTTTTCCTCCTCAGTTGGGGCCCCAGTGTGTTGCCTAAGTAGTGTTGAATCAGATTTCCAAAAATCTTACAGTATTGGGTTGATGGTGATGTAAAAAATATTGGTGTTGATAATGATCAAAATATATGTTGTGTACTGTGTATAAGAAATGAGTAATTCTTAAT
This sequence comes from Acanthosepion lycidas, assembly GCA_963932145.1. Taxonomy (NCBI): domain Eukaryota; kingdom Metazoa; phylum Mollusca; class Cephalopoda; order Sepiida; family Sepiidae; genus Acanthosepion; species Acanthosepion lycidas. Next base: position 21,057,281 of record OZ010577.1, read on the forward strand.
TGCAGATGTGGTAAGTTGATTCTTTACAACCAGGACAACATTGTGAATCAAGGCTGGATTGAGAACTCCTTCAATAAAATGGACAACACAGTTGATAACACTAACAACAGGTTTATTGAATATTAAAACAGTGAATACAATGTCTCTATTATCTATTGAAGGACTCAGTTCTAACCCACTGGATGGTGGCCTGAGAAATCTAGCTGTAATTGCTGAAGTAACACTAGCCTGTTGCCTCTCACTTAATTCTTCTGTCCTGCATGTGTCTGTGTGTTTGCATCAGCCATAGGAATGCTGGTATGTTTTGTGATGATGACAGTGGTCTACAAAGCAAGTGTGAAGCAAATCTGAGACGCTTCCATTTGGGCCTCATGGGTCTTTGTGTATATAGATAACTCTCCCGCTGCTACAGTTTGATATTGTTGTATCTAATTTTTCAACTTCTGATCATTCTATCTTAGCCACATACTTTCATTTGTTAAAAAAATTAGGTCACTCTTTTTCTGTAAGAATATAAGCATTTTGGGCAAATGGTATTAATGTAAACAAATCCTAAATTTGGAATCTCAGAACAAAGAAATTTGGACAACACATTAATCATGTCTTTTTCTCATGAGAAGGAAGTGAATAAATTTAGGGAAAATTTTGTTTTGCTCAATTTTACTGAATCTTGACTCATTATTTCTGTGTTTGTTTCTCTTTGGAACAGTTCTTAAATTCATTTTATTGTTTAAAACAATTATTAACTTGTTTCATTTTCCATCTTTCTCCCAATCATTCAATCTATTCTTCCAAGAATTTTAATAATTATTATCCAATTAGTAGTCCCTCTAGATAACTACATGGCAATTTCATGTAACTGTTGAAAAGGGTCAGTGCCCTGTACCCAAATAATGATTCTGAGAAAATAATATATGTGGTAGTCTTATGGATGTAGGTATATCCATATTAATAATGTGTGAAAGTGGTCTGAGTTAGACTTATTTGGTATGCCTGCTTCATACTTGTTCTTTATGTAAGAATGTGTTCCTAAAGGTCTTTCTATGAATGTTTAGGGTTACATGTGACAATAGATTTGACCGACCCACGGAGACCAGAGGGAAAAGGAAAATATTCTTGTAGTTCTCAGAACATGAATTTAACAAAGTTGATTTTTCCTTTAGTTAAATCACATTACTTGACTACTGTTTATGAACTATACATGTTTGGAGAAAGGAACCTGGGACTTTTTTTTATCAGCTCACTCAAAGTCTGATGTCAGAATGTCTACAGTTTTTCATCTATGTAGTGAATTTATTCTTTAGAACTATGACATCATTTTTATTCAAAACATTTTATCTTGTTAATAGATATTTAGAACATTTTATCTTAGTTAATAGATAAATCGGACTTGACTAAGATTACATTTCTATCTGTTAACTCATTCGGAACATTTTATCACATTATTAAATCCACTTTGATAGATATTAAGCTTTTATCCTTTATCTCATCCAGAATATTCTATCATTGTAACAGAAAAACAGACATTGTTTTCGACACAGAATTTTTTTACTTTTATCTGATTCAGAAATTTTGCTTTGAATAATTGTTACATAGTGTACCTATGAACACTAATGTGTATGTCCCAATCCTCATAAATACATTGGACACTATTGTAAGTGGGGATAATATACTAAGTAGTCTGCCACTACCAGTGGTTTACCTACTTCACGCTGTTGGTGAGTATTGTATTTTGTCGATGTTATCAAGATTACCATTTCATTTCCAAACTCTGTTTTGGTTATTCCTCATTCAATAACCCTTCCTTCCAATAATATGTAAGGACTTAATATTTTTTTTTTACAAACATTAAATCTTAACAATTTTATTTTATTTTTTTTAACTAACATAAATTATGAATCCTACATTCACATTTTTTTAAGTTAAAACTGATTCAGTGTTTTTCTAACTCTTTTGTCATGATACAGTCAATTCTGTTGCTTTAGTGATTAACCCAATGGTCATTAACCAAGTGGTTTCATGAATCATGGAAAAGCCATAAAAGCTGATGATAAATTATGATCCCTTATTAGATTTCTATTAATGTGAAATAAAAATATAACAACAGTGATTAAACATTCATCTTAAAACAATATCCAAGTAATCCTTTTAGAAATATACCAAAAATTAATGACAATACTCTTGTGATATTCTTGTAATATCCTAGTAATCCTTTTAGAATATACCAGGTTAATGACAATGCTCTTTTGATACTCTTGTAAGACAATATCCAAGTAATCCTTTTAGAAATATACCAAAAGTTAATGACAATGCTCTTCTGATATTCTTGTAAGGTAATATCGTAGTAATCCTTTTAGAAATATACCAGGTTAATGACAATGCTCTTTTGATACTCTTGTAAGACAATATCCAAGTAATCCTTTTAGAAATATACCAAAAGTTAATGACAATGCTCTTCTGATATTCTTGTAAGGTAATATCGTAGTAATCCTTTTAGAAATATACCAGGTTAATGACAATGCTCTTTTGATACTCTTGTAAGACAATATCCAAGTAATCCTTTTAGAAATATACCAAAAGTTAATGACAATGCTCTTCTGATATTCTTGTAAGGTAATATCATAGTAATCCTTTTAGAAATATACCAGGTTAATGACAATGCTCTTTTGATACTCTTGTAAGACAATATCCAAGTAATCCTTTTAGAAATATACCAAAAGTTAATGACAATGCTCTTCTGATATTCTTGTAAGGTAATATCGTAGTAATCCTTTTAGAAATATACCAGGTTAATGACAATGCTCTTTTGATACTCTTGTAAGACAATATCCAAGTAATCCTTTTAGAAATATACCAAAAGTTAATGACAATGCTCTTCTGATATTCTTGTATGGTAATATCGTAGTAATCCTTTTAGAAATATACCAGGTTAATGACAATGCTCTTTTGATACTCATGTAATGCTTTTCTATTGATAAAGTTGCAAACTGTGTAACACAATACAATCTCATCTTACCTATTCAGTATTCCAAGAAGTCTTCAATATGTGCCTTGTTAAGCAATGTTTTATTGATCTCAATCATAAACATGGAGGTGGTAAGTATGGAAATTATCTTTATTCAAAATTATGATGTCACTGAAATCTATAGAAGTCTGGAGAGCATTTCCTCTGTTAAAGGCCTTATGATGAAATGTTCTAACTGGTTGATTAACTGTTTTTTTAGTATACTTATCAATTTTTTTGTTCTCAATTTAACTGTTACATTATTATAATTCAGGCTTCTTGATAGTTAATGATAATTTTTGTTTCTAGTACATTGAAAATAACATTTCTGCATATATAATACTGAAGATAAAATTCCTTTATTGTGAGAGTTTTGATGCTGATTGAAACTCTTACAGATTGAGGTCAAGAAGACAAACTAGATTAGGGAATAAGTTTTCTATAATATTTATTCAGCTGAGTTAGTTTACGAATAAGGTTGTTTATTTAATTTGAATTAAAATCAGGATTTTTCTCCTTTAAGCTGTTTGGTTAGAGTCAAAGTCTGAATCATCAGTTACAAAAGAATTGAATGTAACAATTCAACTGCATCTGTATCTACATATATAGGATTAAATAAGGAACAAATAACAAAATCATTAAAAATTTAAAATATTTTGCTATTTATTTAGCTTCATAAATTTGAATTTAGATTTGTTGGATAGACATCGCAAGTATATTTCTGAAATTAGTATGCATGTATGTATCAATTTTAAAATTCTATTTTGTTTGCTTTGTATGTGTAGATGTCACGTATATATCTTAGAGTGTTAGTGTTTATGTATATATTATATATTCTATGTTTTGTTTTCATTAGTTGGTTAGATATCATGTGTTTATTTTATAGCCTTGGGTTGCATGTATGTATCAATTTTTAAATTCTATCTTTGTGTTGGTTATTTAGATATCATGTGTAACTTGTATGGCATTAGTGTTTATATATATATATATATATATATATATATATATATATATATATCTCAGATTTTCTATTCTATGTTTTGTTTTAATTGGTTGGGTAGATATCATGTATTTATTTCATGGAATTATTGTCCATGTATTTATCAGATTTAAAGTTTTGTGCTCATTGTGTTGATATCACATTTATTATATGTTGTGCATATATATATAACAATTTTTAAATTCTATCACATTTCCATTGGCTGTATAGATGTCATATTATTTTATGGTATTAGTGTGTAACAATTTTTAAATTCTATGTTGTTTTCATCTCATTGGTTGGATATACATCACTTGTTTATTTCATGGTTTTAGCGTACATGTATATATACCAATTTTTAATTCTATGTTATTTATATTGTTTGTGTAAATTCACATGTCAATTTTTATGGCATTATTGGTCATGTACATATCAGTTTTTAAAGTCTGTTGTTTGTTTTTTTTTTTCATTGGTTTGGTTTACATCACATGTTTATTTTATGGTATTAGTCTGCATTTATATATTGATTTTTCAATTCTATCATTTTATTGGTTCTATATTTATCAGGTATTTATTTTATGGCATTAGTGTTTATGTATGTATCAATTTTAAATTCTATCTTGTTTCACTTTCTTTGTTTAGGTGCTACCTGCATATCTTATGGTGTTAGTGTTTATGTTTTTAAATTTTTAAATCCTGTTTTGTTTTATTTTCATGGGTTGTGTGGATGTCATGTGTTCATTTTATGATATTAGTATGTATTAATATTATTTTATGATATTAGTATGTATTAATAATTGCATGATTGTCATATGCAGACCTCATAGCCTCCGTGTTTATGCTTAACTTTTGAAATGTTAATAAATGTAAGTCTGTATTAAAAGTCGGGTATATTAGCATATGTTAATTGTATGATAAATGTGACAATTTTGGGAGTGTATGCATAATACTCATCAACAAATGTTTGGATTGTATATTGTTTACATATAGATTTTATGACTATTGATAGTATTTATTGTATATCGATTATTGATTAATATTCCTTCTAGGTATTTTCTTTATAATAGATTGGGTACATCTTTCACTAAGGGAGCATTTTTAAGATCAAAATTATGGCCTGTTTTATTTCTATGTGATACTAAGGAATTTAATTGGTTATCCCAAAGGAGGTGTCTTCTGTGCTCAGGTCTTTAAGTTTCTAGATATCTTGTCAATATATTTTGCATCACATTACAGGCAATCTACCTAATATATCCCAGCTTTTTATAGTCTATACATAGACAAAAAGAATATAAAGAATGTAAGATTTAAATAATTGCAAAAGATGCAAAATCATGTTACACATTCACTCCCAACATTTGTCATATTTATCATACAATTAAAATACACTAATAAACACTAAGGTGAAACTACCTGGTAATCTTTACATATTTAGGAAGGATATTAGAATAATCCAGAACTTATACTTGCAGCAAACTGCCTGCACAGAGATAGAAAATGAGTTCATTAAATATACAAAAATAGAAAGGGGTGTAAGACAAGGATGTGTTTTCTCACTGGACTTATTCAAACTTTACAGTAAGGCCATTTTGAGAGAATTAGAAATCCTACCAGGATTCATTATTGAAGGTCACAATCTTAACAGCATAAGATATGCAGATCACACAGTGTTGATAATAGACATAGAAAGGAAACTACAAAAAAAAAAAAAAAAAAAAAAAAAACTCCTACAGAAGGTATTTAAAGAAAGCAATGAGAAAGGCCTAAACATAAAATGCAAGAAGATAGAATGCATGGTTGTTAGCAAAAGGGACATCCCAACATACAAATTACAAATTGGAGATATAAAATCAAACAAGTACAAATATCTGTGAAATGTTTTAACAACAGTGACATTGAAATTTGAAGCTGCATTGGGATAGTGAAAGATACCTTTCAAAAACTAAGCCAAGTATTAAGAAATAGAAAAATTTCATTAGAAACAAAGAAAAGAGTATTGAACTGTTATATTCTATCAGTCCTCCTATATGGCAATGAATGCTGAGCAATCTCCTCATAGATGAAATATAGACTTGAAGCAATAGAAAGAAGGATGTCGAGAATACCATAGGCTGAACATGTTAGCAATTATGAAGTTTTAGATAAAATGGAAACAAAAAGGACACTTATACTTAACATCAGAAAGATATAGCTGAAATTTCTAGAGCACATAATGCAGAAAGAGGGCCGAGAAAATTTGTACTCACAGGACAGAATGAAGGCATAAGAGTGGCAGAGGAAAACAATGCATAGCCTACCTAGTGAGGTGGTTTAAATGGATGTTGGTGCCAGATTTAGGAGACATAACAAAAAACAAAATTTATTAAGAGCTACAAAGGACAGAAAATTGTGAAGAAGAAGAATATAGCAAATTTTTAAGATACATTTAAATTGTCATAATATATCAATAATTAAATACAAAAAAAGAAAAACAGCATTATTTATAAAACCTATACTTAAAGAAAGTAAGTTTCAAACATTTTCAGATGATCTAACCTAATAGTACACATTTCACTTCAAATGTTCATCATATTTTCTTTCAATAGGATAAAAGAATAAAAGAAAATGCATCTTTATCCTGCTTACAGTGCTGACTGATATGCGTCTCTTGATTTGCTGTTGGATCCATGCTTACCATTTAAATGTGTGTCATCATTCTCTGCATGACTGCCATCTTTTGCCATTCCATAGGAGCAAGTGATAATTTTCATTTTCCATGGTTTATCATGGCTTGATTATCTTCTTATATACTAGTGAGGATTAACTGACACTAATTTCTTTCAAGTGTGGCTGGTTGAAAAGTCATGAGGGTACAGTATGGAGAAATGCATATACAAATGTTGTGAAAAATCAATCAGACTGTGAATATTTGTTTGTCTGTCTGTCTGTCTATGAATGGCTAGTTCTTATAAAGGTCCATAACACAAAAAAAGGTTAAGAACCACTAACTTAAACTTTTGTCTTTCCATTGAGAATAAACTGCAAAAAGTTAAAATCAAATTTCAAAACAAGTACAATTAAATTGTATATAAAATAATTAGGAAGTTTGTACAGAAGATATCCAGACATTTTTAATATACTAAGAACTGTTTGTGTGGCTTTAATGTAAACTGGCAATAAATTAGAAGGTAACATACCATACATGAATGGACACCTTTAAGTGGGGTTAATTGGCAGTAAATTGGTGCTGAGTGAGTGTGTATAGTGTATTACTATTGAATTCACAGTAAGTGATTATATCAGAAAATATTTTACTTGAAGCAGATATTCTGTGAAGAAAAATATTCAAACACAAATAATTCCTAAATAGCTTATACAATGAGCAAAGCTAAGATAAGACGTTGATAGCAACGATTCAGACACTTAGAGTGAAAGCCATTCAAATTAATCCAAATTTGGGAAGGATCAAAACATACAGAATACCTGAAAATGTTAAAGAATTCCTGATGGAATCAGGGTAAATCAGCAATTGGGAAAAAAGACACAATTATGTCAGCTGTGATTAATTTTTTCAACTAGCTTTCTTACAGGCAAACCATACATCCACTTAGATTGTGTAGACAATCCCCAATCTAAAAATAGATGTGCTTTGAGTCTATTCCATCTCAAGAGAAATAGAATTTTTTTTTTTAAATGAGTTCTGATTACTTTTCCAACAAGTACTTTTTATTTAAGAAAAAGTGAATTCATTTGGACAGTGTTGGCAATCCCTGTTCTTATAACAAATGGTCTTTATCTATTGCTTTAAATGAAGAGAAACAGAATGTATAATCAGAATAGATTTGACTAATTTTCCACTGAGATTTCCGCTTTAGTATCTTGACTTCACAAATTTAAGTACAGTATATGATTTGGCATCAATTTAATGTAGAATTTGTGAACTGTAACTGTAATATTAGGTTGGTGCAAAAATAATGACGTAATAATGTTGTTTTTTGACGTATTTTTTAACGTCAAAAAACAACATTATTACGTCATTATTTTTGCACCAACCTAATAGTTTCTTTTCTTGCATTTCTTACTTGTAGAACTCTTCTTGATTTTCTCTCAACCACAATCTTAAAAAATTTAAATGCAACATCAATCATCATCTATTATTTCCTTGAATCCTAGTCTTCTTTTTTTTTCTAGTTTCTTTCACTCTCTGTAATGTGTTGTGTTTTAGTGGCTTTATTGCTATACTTGGGGTGAAATGAACAAAGAAAAGAAAAATATTTCTTGTAGGTAAATAGTGTCTTCACTTAGACTGAGTGGTCTTTAACAAATCTGATAATAGGTAGTCTTTATCTCTTGCTGTAAATGAAGAGAAATGAAATGTATAATCAAATCAACATAAACTGATTTTCCAAAAATGTTTCTCATAGACAATACATCAACTTGAACTGTGGAGGCTATCCCCAAATTTGATAGAAGATGGACTTTACATTATACTGCCCTTGAAAAGAAATAAAATGTATAATCAGATCATCTGTGATTATTTTCTCAACGATGTTCCTTATAGGAAGAAAGTGCATCCATTTTAACTGTGAAGCAGCCAGAGGCTTGGAATGTGGGTTGTAAACCTCATAGTGGGGCAATTTGAATATTTATGGAGGCAATTTACAAATTATGTGAGAAGTGTGAAAAGCATTCCATGGCTGAGAACTTAAATATGTTATTGCTTAACCAATTAATTCTTAAGATATATTCAGATATTTAATATTTTAGCTGTCAAGGTGCAGTATGGAGTAAAAAAAGATTCAGAAGGATTGGTGTTGGCAATCCATAGCCTGACAATAGATGTGCTTTATGTCTACCTATACATGAAAAGAAATTAAATTTATAATCAGAACTGCTTTTTTTTCCAACAAGATTTCTAATAGATGAGTAATACATCAATTTATATTATGAAGGTAGTCAACAGTTTGAGAAGAAATAGCCTTTTATATCAATTGATACATAAAGAGAAATGAAATAGATTGAAAAATAATCAAAACTAAATTTGACTAAGCTGTCTTAATTGACAAATAATGTGAAAATACAAATGAAATAGTGTATTAATTTATACTATGTAGGTAATACCTAGTCTGATAAGAGAACTGATTTATTTTTTTATTGTATAGAAAGAGAAAAGAAATAAACTGTATGAGGAGATCAGCTGATACCAAAAAGGTTTATTACAGACAAATAACACATCAACATATACTAAGTATAAAGCCACAGATTTTGGATAAATGGGCTTTATCTGTTGCAATACAAGAAAAGAAACAAAATGTATAATCAAATAAGTTTGGATAATTTTCAATTAAGGTTTCATACAGTGTAAATACTTAAGCTCTGTATACAATTCCCAATCTGGTAACAGATATGTTCCATGTTATAAATGAAGAGAAATCAATTCAGCTTTATTTATCCAAAAATGCTTATTGGAGGCAAATAGTTTATCTACTTACATTGAGTCGCCTATAGCCAATCTGATATCAGATATTCAATATAAAATGAAGAGAAATGAAATGTATAATCATCTCAGCTTTATTTTTGCAACAAGGTTTCTTGTAGACAAATAATATCTCCATTTTGACTGAGCTGCCTATAACCAATTTGATATCAGTTATTCTTTATCTGTTGCTATATATGAAGAGAAATGAAATGTATAATCAGCTCAGCTTTATTTTTGCAACAAGGTTTCTTGTAGACAAATAATATCTCCACCGAGTCATCTATAACCAATCTGATCAGATATGCTTTATCTCTTGCTATAAATGAAGAGAAATGAAATGTATAATCAGAAAGACTTTGATTATTTTTCCATCAAATTTTATTATAAATCAACAGGGTGTTCACTTTGCCTGTATAGCTTGTCCGATGAAAATGTCTGATCATATTTCAAATAAAACAAAACTTTTTTCTATTATATTCTCCTCGATCAAACATTGTCATTGATGAATATTCTATTGGCGATTCCAGCATTGTTTACTCAAATTAAGATGCTATGTCTATGGAAATATAGTGCTTTTTCTTAAAAAAAAAAAAAAAAAAAAAAAAAAAGTTTTTGAAGAGAAGACACTACATTTCCTCTGCAAAATCATACTTACTTTGTGTGTTTATTGCTAAAACAGATTTAAAAAAAAAAACTTCTATGACATTAAGTCAATAGCAAATTATATTATTGGAAAAAAATATTCACTGAAATATGTAAGCAGTTTCAGAAAACATCGTTTTGGAATATATAAATGGTAATATTAGCTGTTTCCTAATAAACAAATATTTGGCATTCATTAGCTGAGTAGATAGTACTGCTTTCACTTGAAATTTATAAAATCTTTCACTAAAGAAACTTTTTTCAGGAAAATACATTTTTCAAGTTGAGTATTTGTTATCACTCTTTTCAGTATTGATGGAGTTTTCCTTCCTAACCTATTATTTGAAGTAGTGTGGAACATTAACATTTTGATTATGTCATTATTTTTCCCTTTAAGTTACATATGATATCCATTTTGTTGTTGCTGCTGCTTATAGTCCCAAAGTGATGTGGTTTCTGTTATTTGGTATAGTTCTTTGTGATTCTCTAATGCCAGACCACAATGTTCAAAGATGGATGGTCTTTGCCAAGACCCTCAAGGCTTCGCTTATTCAAAGCCATTTTTAACCATAGAAAGTGTAGAGCTGACAGTGTAGAGATTTCTGAATTCACCATGCATCAATATGAAAGTCTCAATCTGATAAGACTATTTAAGAATATGACTTGGTTTTGCAGCAAGTTGCTGTGTTGGGTGAAACTACCTCTAGTGCAACCCTTTCTCTGTTGAATTTCTTTTTCTTCTAAACTAAATTTGTTATAACTGCTCTATACACTGAGGTATTTGAAATGTTTTGCATTTACTAATTCTACATCCTGAATTTTTATGATGGATTTAAGGTTTTTACCATCACTGTTTTCATTTAAAATCTAGATCATTCTAAAGGTATTATTTGCTTTAATAAAAGGCCTCAATTTACTTCAGGTTTTGATTCAACTTGTACTTCTGGAGGTTGATGATAAACAATCATTTAATAATTACAATTTCTTATGTGTCGTTAATACAATGGATATTGGCATAAAAATTAGAATCAGCAAGCCAAATTCAAAATCCAGGCATGCCTCACGCACTCACTTATACACAAATGTTCTTGTGCAATGCATGAAATTATCTCTTCCCAACCTATTGTTTAAATAGCAGAGTAGACTGGGCTTTCTAGTCTTGGATGGCAATAAACCTAGATTGAAATCTCTGAATTTCAAATGATGGAGAAGATTGTGTAAAACCACCTCTCCCTCTTTCCTAAAAATTCATTGAAAATCACAAGTATTAAAGAATAATTAACCTGCAGAGAACCATGATCACCTGTTTCCTCAAAGGATATGGTATTCAAAAAAATAAAATATCTCATTGTTCATTTTCATTCTTTACCAAGGTTTTCTTGGTTGGTGATTGTTCATGATTTCACAACAACTCAGATAATTGCTCTCGCTAAAAGGAGATAGAAAATAGCATGTTCTTCAGTAGAAATTGGTTATTCTATTATTGGTGGTAAGATGCTGGCAGTGTTACAGTACTATTGGGAATGTGTTGAAGAAACTGGCTGTCATTTTTATAGAAATGCATAATGAACTCATTTCTAGTGGCAAGGTAAATGAAGATAAATAGAAAAATGAAATAAAATAGAAGATATACAGGGTGTCCATAAAGTTCGTGTGGACAAAAATTTATAACTTTATTTGTATTTGCAATAGAAATAATCTGTAAAAAATGTTATAAAGTTTAATGTATCTAGTTTTAAGTATAGCTAAAATAACTAATGTGATTTCAGACATTACTGTAAATCAGTTGGCAAATGTTTTCTGTGAACTGCAAAATCGTATTACCCTTTGTATTGCTAATGATGGAGGACATGTGGAAACTTAAATAAAATTTCAATAAAACCTTAAAAAATATAGATTTACTTCTTTCTAATCCTTTTTGCAAATTATTTCTATCGCAAATACAAATAAAGTTACAAATTTTTTAAAGTGCACACGAACTTTGTGGACATCCTGTATTTATTTCTTAATTTTTAGGATGAGGATTTATCATTATTTACTTTATGTGCAGCTGTATTAATATCCTCATATTTGTTGCTATTATCACAACATATTAGCCAATGTGTTCTCTATCCTTCTTCCGGTATCCGTCAAACAGGTAATATTCAGGGAATTCTGAACTGGACATTTTTTTTAATCTATAGTGACAGATTGTTCATATCTAGGGATATCTCATTCTTTTTTTTTAGTTTTTAGTCCTGCTTTTACTAATGTACCTAAGCCTGTACTACTCAAGTCAGGGACTGAACTCAAAATTACTGTACTGCCAAATTCAGCACTTATTGGTTCATGAATTTGGTGGCATAAAACTCTATGGCAGTGGTTCCCAACTGATATTGGGCCATGCCCCACTTTGGTATTTCTAAAATTCTGGTGCCCTTCCTGTAATATTTAATTCTTACATGTATGCCAATTACACACGTGCGTACATACGCACAAAATATTTTTATGTGTGCGTAGTGTATATGCATCATATGTATTAACACACATTAACGTTAACACTCTCACTCAGATTCACCAGAAAACAATTCACCGTTAATAACTAATTCTTGAATTATTCCCTTATTCTGTTGGTAAAGGGTGCACATCCTATGCATGCTCCACAAAAATATTACCATGCGCCCATATTAGGAATCATTGCTCTGTGCAATTGGAACAGCCCTTGATTATTTTATAGTATTAAACAGACTAGCTATTTTTTGAGATAAGGTACAGTTTCCATTTTTATTACAATCTTTTAACTATTGTCCACAAATGTCTGTTTTATGATTTCTAGAAAAGGGAGTGAAGCATCTTGAGAAAATTCAAAAGATTTTTTTCTATATATAATACACTGTATGCATATTAAACTTATACATTTTTAGACAAAGCATTGTTATTATTATATTACTTTATGATGCATTTAGATGTGCATCATTATGATCATTTTTCCCCTACCTTTTGGCAATAATACTCTGAGGCCTTCTTCATGTGACTGTCTCTAAAATCTGTTCATTTGACTATTATTAATCTGATTCAATCTGATCAATTTCTAATCATTTGTTGTATTTCTCAGAGTGTCTTAGCTATTGTATAAGCCAGCTCTTCCTCTAATCATTTCAGAATATTGAATAGAAATTTTATCTATGGAGGCATGTTGTTCTCATTCCTATGCTTATGTTATAATTAGCGCTCATTTTAAAGAATTATGAAAAGAAACCTTCATTCATAGCACTATGTTGATGTCAATTCCTATGCATGTCATGTTAATGCCCTTTGTTGGGAATGTTGAAATGAAGCTTTCATCCATAGCATTGTGGGGTATTTCATCTAAACATGGACAGTAGAATTAGAAAAGTCTACCCTTGTAGATTAAATAAAAGGTTCAGTTTGAAATTCCCTAAATTTTATCCACATTAACGAGCACTTGAATAAGACCAGAAAGCACAACATCTGAAATGTTGTGATAATAACAACAAAATGAGGACAATAAACTGCATGTAAATAATGATAACTCCTCATACCAGAAATTCTGACAGAAATATAGCAGTCTTCTAAGGAAATATTACAAAGAAACCATTCTTATTGCTATGTTACTGTCATAATTAGTGACCTTCTTAGGGAATGCTGAACAGAAGCCTTCATCCATAGCGTTATATTGTTCTCATTTCTATGTCAGTTTTAGTGTTATTCTAAAAATATTTCAAAGTCAATAAATGTCAGTTCTACCTTATAATGCTCACTGCTTCCATACTATGTATTTCTGATGTATCCATAGATTCCTTTTATTTACTATCTGTGAATTGCCATAAGTTCTTGAGAAATACAGTGGCATGATTTCCATTAGCTTTTACACAGTTCGTAATTCAAAGTAGTCCTTTTCCTTGACAAGTTGCCACTTAAGGCTAGAAAATCCAGTCTACACTGGTATTTAACCCATAGTGACGAGAGACAAGATGTATTCATGTCTTTCCCAAGGGTGAAAGGTGGAATTTGAATTCAATCCTCTAATTCCACTTTCCATTCTGATAATAACTAAGTTTTACTGACAGAGTTATAATTAATACATTAGTTTTGCAGCAAGACCAATATTCAAAAGGAGTGGGCTATTACAAATTCTTTTATGTACTCAATGATGCAAATGACATTTTTTAAGTTTTTTTTAATGTTGAATAGCTAAAGTAAATATTATTAAGCTCCATTCTATTTTTGGTTTTGATGATGACATCATCAGTTTTTTAAATGAATAGTGATACCAAATAAAGAAATAAAATTCCTCAAATGGAATGTTTACAGTTTATGGTGTCAATATCTAACACTAAGTGGACTGCCATCAGCAGAGAGGTCAGAAGATGAAAATCACTCCTACCACCACACTGAATGTTAGCAGTACTTATCAACACAATCTTGAGGACAAGATACGTACCTCCACTGATCCACCAAAAAATTAGCATACCATGATGAAAAAAAATGCCCCAAACTTAAACAAAAACAAAGTTTTATTGTCAAAATCTTTGTCATTATTAAGCAGAAAGAACAAAGAATTTTTTTATCCTTTTTACACTGTTTGAAATTTTGGTTAAGAATCTTGTCTTTTGCACCAACAGGAGACCAAAGATTAGTAAAGGAAATTTTAGTGTCTTTTTTGTTTTGAAAAACACACTGATTTGGAAATTCTGGCAAAAATGTAATAATTAGCAGATTTTAATGAAACTTTCAGGACTTATTCACAAATGAATGAAAATATTTTAGAAATGTTTTTTATATAGGAAATCTTTATAAAAATATTTTTTCCCACATCTGTTTCCCAACATTTATTTAATTTTATGAAGTTTCGAGAAATTAAATTTTGTAGCACTTAATGTTTATATTACTTATAAGCAAAAGTACTTGGAGAATTTAAATCATAATTCTTTTTCATAAAACAGGACCCCTAGTTACCAAAAATCTGCTCTGACTCATAAAAAAATGCAATAAAACTAAGGCATTTTTTAGTTAGAAAATCTATTACTTGCATTTATGAGTAAGATATATTATGGACACTATTAAGATGCTCAGTGTTGCCTTGCTGTGATGGCAAAAAAACAGGAAGCAACAGTCTACTGGTGGCAAGATTTGGAAGCTCCTTCTGTATGGGGAACTGGACACTGGCAAGAGGACAACCTAATCTTTGCTTCAAGGATGTCTGAAAAATATGAAGGAGATGGATACTGAAAGGTGAGAAGACATGGCCAACAATTCTTCATGCTGAGGGGAGAAGAAATGGAGGCTTGCTGCTGGAGGGAAGTGTGCTTGAAGGAAAGAAAACAACACAGTGACATCAGGGGAAAGTGTCTTCACATTCAATGGTTGCTATCATAACTGTCACACCTGTGTGGGCCTGTACAGCCATAACAGATACTACGCTACCATCAGCAACTGAGGCATAACATTTTTGGTACAGATCCACAGATGCTCAAGACTGATGGATGCCAAATGTCTTAAAAAATGTTTTTTCAATAAATTTTTACAAGAATTGTTTTCCATTTTTTAAAAATTATAATATATAGTATGAGACAAGGTTAAATTACAGGTCTGTAATTGTGTGTGTTTTTTCAAAAATTCTTTTAAAATTTTAGCCATTCATTTTTTAAAATTTTTCAATTAACTTAAATTAAACCTTTTTTGTTTGAAAAGAGCAAGACATCTTATTTTGATTTAAAATCCTCAAAAATATTATTGGTTCATAAAAATTCAGTAGAGGTCAAGGATCATTAGAAATAGGTAAATCAAAAAGAAACACCAATGACTAGATAACTCTCATGTTTGTTCATTATAAGGCACTGTTTCAGCTTCTCAAAACCTTTTAAAAACTTGAAAGATTTTTCTTGGAACTTATAATGACAACTTTTGTTTTCACAGTAACATCAAGGAAATGCTGTGTTTTTATACATGCAAACACATATTTTTAGGATAGTTATGGAAATTTAAGTTTCTTATTCAAATATATCAGTTAACTCATAACACTGAGCATTAACTTTTAAATGTCTGCTTAAATATCTTTTTTATTTTTTTTAATCATTTAACTCCAAGCAAGGTGATAAAGCCACTAAGATACAAAGCGTTATTGGGGTGAAAGAGAATGAGAAGACGTTAGTAAGGATAAAGGATAAAAAAAGAACAGGATCCAGGAAGACAGGTGATGGTGATTCGCGCTGCATTTAAATTTTTGAAGATCACAGGTGACAGAAGCAAGAAACTGGAAGAGAGTTCAACAGGTGAGAAATGTTAGAAAAGAAACTATTAGAAAAGAAGTTATGGTTACATGTAGCAAATTCAATAATAAAATAATGAGACCTAACAGCCAATGTA
This sequence comes from Acanthosepion lycidas, assembly GCA_963932145.1. NCBI lineage: Eukaryota > Metazoa > Mollusca > Cephalopoda > Sepiida > Sepiidae > Acanthosepion > Acanthosepion lycidas. The sequence continues at coordinate 21,073,733 of OZ010577.1, forward strand.
GTAGTGTTCTTAAATTCACATGGTCAAGTTAGCAAGGAAAAGAGATCATTAGAACAATGGCCATGAAAATATTTATGGAAAAGACAGGGAAGCTATGTCATGTCAGTGAGAAAGTGACTAAAGTCAAGATGCCAGGTCAGGACTGATAACATTACAGACCCTTCTTTTGATTTTGTTGAGAATCTTGAAATATATCGCTGAAACACCAGACTAGATAATGCAGTAATATTCAATGTACAGATGAATGGTAGATTTATAAATGTAAATTGTTTAGAAATTTTAGAGGACAAACTATCCAAGTTCCATAGCTGTCAATATTGAACTTTGATAGATGGCACCCTAGTGATAATAACAGAACATTGTATATTTTGTTTTAATTCAATTTTCATCTTATATGCTGGCAAATACATGAATCAATTCTTGTTTGTTAATCAAATATTGATTAAATATTCAAATGTCCTTGTGAAATTCATGAATCCAATTCTACCACACCTTGGGTAAATAATAATAATAATAATAATAATAATACTTAATTATTTTTACGTGGAGACATTTCACCTTGCAGAGCAGTCCATTTTGTTGGGCTGGGCTGGCAACCCAGACATGTACAAATCTAATTTGTACTGAAACCATATTAGCATCACTTGCTGTATCTGCTATTCTATATTCCATAAGAAGTCAGAAGGAACATTTTAGTAACAATCAAATATAAGATTACTTATAAATATGTTTTTAAGAATTACTTTTATCTTTTTGTTTCAAAGAAAGTTAAAACATGTATATATTCCCTGAAATATATCTTTAGACAAAAGGAAAACTGGAACAAACTTAGAGTGAGGAAGTAGTCAGTAAGATCTAAATATACTGAAAGACAGCACAGCTTCTTTTCAGAATATGGGCACATGGTTCTCCACAACTTCTTGTCCTTTGTAGCTCTTAGTAAGGCTTGTCTTTTCATTACCTCTCTCAATCCCTTTTCTTCCATCCATTTACACAAACTTGTTAGGGAAGTTACTCACTGATTTCTTCTATCCCTCTTGCCTTCAATCCTGTGAGTGCCAGATTCTCCAGGTCTCTTTCCTCATGACACTAGGTTAAATCCTTATATTATCTTCAAAACATTTTCTCCATCCTTATACAAATTTCTCAGATCAATTCTAAAGTAAAAGTTTAAAACAATACTCAAATTCAAACTCATAAATATTTGTATAAATTTTTCATTGTAAATTCTCTTAAAAAAAACAAAAAAAAAACAAAACTATTCTCAAAATTCTAGTATCATGATAAAAAAGAAATTCTAATTTACAGAAATTTATGCAAGAGAGATAATTAATGAGAAATATATTTTTAATTCCCAATTCTTAATTGTGCACACGACTTTTCTTTTATAACCATTTGTACATCATCAAAGTTTAAGCCATGCTTCTATTGGATTAAGAAAATAAAAAAAATTAAATTCCAATTTCTAAATGTTCTAATAACTAATTTAGTCAAAAGTTTAAAAACTGAACTTAATTTGAGCATGTCTATATGTAATATAGTATAAGCACACATAATCAATTTTATATATATATATATATATATATATGTGTGTGTGTGTGTGTGTGTACATACAGGAATAAATTAAATGAAATAAATAAATTAAACAAATAAATATTATCTTTCCTACTTATCCTCATTCTCTTCCTCTTCATTCAGTAATCCTCTAACTGGACCTTGTATTGGGTGAACAATTAGTAAAAACCAAATGAAATGTCAGAACTATAAGTAAACTAAAATATTAGCCCTAAGAAATGAACATGGAAGGACTAGTTTCCCCAAGTCCCACCTCCTATAATCCCACAAATCCACTGAACCTGAGCAAGTTGTATTGATATATTGTGTAAAAATCACTTGAGGCATAAAACTAACAATTACTATGCAGTAATGACTTCTATATCTACACTATCTTTCACTCTCTCTCTCTCTCTCACACACACACATTATATATATATATATATATATATAAAGACATGTCTCTTTAAACAAGTTTTGTCTACTTATTCTTAATAGGATCCTCTTATATTTATGGATGAGTTCCTTAGTATCCTTACGAAAGGAAGAAAAAAAATTACCATGTTGATGTATATCCATTTTATTTCTGAGTACTTTCGACATTAGCACAATGCCATATTCAGGGTCTTGTTTTTGCTTCTTTTTTTTTTACTTGTGAAGTGAAAAATGATAAACTTATGTACTGTACAATTTTAAAATTTTAAATGGTGTAAGCATACATGTACAATAACATCAAGGGAGGTAACTAAGTTATTGAGAGGTCTATTTTTCAAATACTATTTAAAACTATTAGTTAAAATCTAGATCTTTTTAAACTATCTACTGCAAACATTTTAAAACATTTGTACAGTATTCATAATTAATTTTCATTAAGGATTAGTTTCAATTTTTTAATATAGATACTTCAAGAATTTTTGGTTCATGTTTATTATTTTCATGATGAAGTATAGATGTATTTTCGCCAAGAATTTATGTAAATTGCAAATGTGGACAGGCATGCTGTTGTAAATGTTGAGGGATGTTAGATGCATCATTCATATGAAAACTCAACTTTCTCGACAATGTACTTGTGGTATGACCAACATATATATTATTTTTTCAGTTGTAGAATATTCTTATCATGGATGAATGGTTTACTTATAAATATATAAGTAAACCATTCATCCATGATAAGAATATTGCTGCCACACTTTGTCTGGTACTCCTGAGAAATTCTTTATAAAATCCAAAGAAGAATCCTGGCATCTTACCATCAGTTACTTTCCCACTGCTGTAATGTAGCTTCCTTGTGCCTTTTTAATAAATACTTTTATGCTGATTTTTGGATGAACTCCTTGCTATGATACCTAAACTTTATGAATTTAAGTGCAGTACTAGATTGGAAATTAGGTCTCATCATTGTATAGATGAAATAACTAAATGTAATAGTATGTCCTATGCTAATAGTTCCTTCTATTAAAATTCTTGCTTTTCCAGCTACTTGCTTCTCAGTTAACTTTGTTCTTCAAAAATTTGAATGCAATATTAATGGTTACCTTCTGTTTTCTTAACTGTTGTTCTTTTATTGTTCTCTCTCCTTAATAGTATTTTTTTTCTTACATTCTCTAACACTATTGTATCTTAGTGATTTTATTGTCTTGCTTGGGATAAAAAAATATTTATACAAAAATACTTTGTCTTGCTGGAGAGAATAAGTATAATAAAATCATTAAGATCATGATCTTAATACAATGAAGTTAAAATATAATTTTCTGAAATATATTTCTAATACTACCATTAAATTTTGATTAGTTTTTCTTTTATAACAAATCAAAAATCAGTGCTGAGAGAGCTTCATCCAAGAATTTTTGACAACTTGAAAATGTAACATTTCTTAGAGCAAAAAACAAAAAAAGATGAGAAAATTTTCGACTACTGTTTTGCATTATGGTTCCAGGTGTTGAAATATGTCTAACTTGGTAAAACTGCTGTCAGTTCTAAGCAAGAAATGTCAGCCATTGACATTCCTATAATTCAAACATGTCACAGGCAAGACATTAATGAATCTAACAAAAAGAACATTGCTATTTTAGAATATTCATTTGCAAACCACCAAAGTTATTTACAGGGATGTATATAAGTGAATCACTTATTTTTAATTTTAATCAAAATATACATCCTATATATATATATATATATATATATATATATACATACATACATACATACATACATACAGGTAACTTTTAATGTTGTTTAATTTTATTTCAAAGAATTGGCAAATGAGAATGTTCCTCTTTGAAAATTGCCAATGGATGTTGAGGTTATATAATTTAACATTGAAGATTGATGAGTTGGTTACAGTTTTCTTTTAAACTGCATTCCATTCTCTCTAAATTCTTTGATGTCTAGAATCATGTTTGCTTTTAATGAGGGAGAGTTGAATGAAATTAGTATTTCTTTGGAAAAGTTTCCAGGCATATGGTTTTTACCATTATAGACACACATGTTCATAAGAGACCCAACACTTCCCAACACTTTCACAGTAGGTTTCTTCAGTGTAAGAAAGATGATGTTAATAAACTCAAACTTAGTAGAAGCAGAAGTGGATTGCTGAAAGAGAAGAACAAGAGAAAGAACAAGAGAAAGAAGAAGGTCAAACAAATGTTTAATCATTTCAATCCTACTAGTAACTGTCTAATGTCATATTGAGGTATTTTTCACTTTTTCTTTGATTTTATCATGATTCATGTAATTGAAATGAAAATAATTATGGCACCACCATTGAATCCATCATAAAAATGTGGATCTTGCAAATGTGAAACATTTAAAATACCTTGGCATATGAATCAGTTATGACAAATTTAGGATATAAGATAAGGAATTTCAACACAGAATAGGCTGCACTAGAAGTAGTTTAGCCTAACACCACAAAATGCTATAATTCAAAACATTAACGCAGAGTCATGTTTTTAAATAGCCTTGTCAGACTGAGACTTTCATATGGATGTTATGCATGATACTAAACCTTTTGAGAAATATCTAAACTGTCAGTTGTAGTGCAACCACTTTCTAAGATCAATGGTTAAAAATGTCTTTGAGTGAGTAAAGCCTATAGGTTTTGGCAAAGACCATCCTTCTTTGAACATGGTGGACTGGCGCAACAGAATCACAAACTGTTCCAGATAACAGAAATAGCATCACTTGAGGACTTTCAACAACAGTAACGGCTAAGATGGATCTCACATGTTAACACAAAGAGAAAATGATGATGACATTCCACACTACTTCAAATAAAAAGAAAGGAAGAAAACTCCCATCAATACTGGAAAGAGCAATAACAGCTAATGGATGTGGGAAAACCAATTTTCATGAAAAAAATGGTTTAAATGAAAGATTTTATAAATTTCAACTGAAATCTGTACTGGCTGCTTGATCAATGCCTGCTGAATTTTTCTTTATAAGGAAACAGCAAATATTACTGTTACCATAGTAATTTCTCTTCTATTGTCACTTCCCAACTTCCATTATCTTTAGATTTTATTCCCCTTTAATGTTGTCTTTGATTTCACTATCCACATCTGTGATAGGTGGATATGTTAATCGACTTCATACACCCCTAGTTATTTACAATGAATATTATAATAGTGTGAAACAGTAAGGACAAAAACAAATGCCCAAAATGTCCATATGAGGTGGAAAACTATTCCCCACCCCAGAAAAATATACAAGGAACATCATTAAGTCCACACCCTGATATAGATTTCTTTACTTGAGTTTTGAGCTCAAATTTTCACTCTATAATGGTTGTTCTATGTGATTAATATTCACGACTCCAAATTAAGTGCCTTATCAAGGAAGGACTTAGGATGAAAGATATTTATTATCTAAAATAAATGCTTTTTTCATCATGTTGACTTACTAATGTACTTACAGACCATCAATAATAATAGTGTAACTTTATCTGTGTTGCTTTGTTTCTAAATTTGTAACTTTATATATATATATATATATATATTACGTACATTAATATTATATACATCATTAATATACATAGATGTATGCAAATTATTTGTGATTTGCTGTTTGCTGATGATGCTGTTCTTGTTGCAACATCCTTTGATGAGGCTCAACATCTAATAAAGCATTTCTCTGCTGCATGTAAAGCCTTTGGTCTTACACTTAGCATAAAGAAAACTGAAGTAATGGACCAACCTTGTCCTACTCCGAAGCAATTCTGAAGTGAGAAACAAAAACCACGGGTCTACAAGTTTCCAGAGAGACTATTGAAAGTAGAAGATAAAGCTCTGAACTGTGTAAAGTCTTTCACCTATCTTGGTAGCAAAGTCAACTACAGTAAAACTTTAGATGATGAAATCATGCATTGGACTGCTAAGGCTACCAGTGCTTTCGGCAAACTTCGCCATTGCTTATGAAATGAGCAGGGTATTCGACTGGATATGAAAATTCGGGTTTACAGAACTGTTGTCCTTGCTATCCTTTTGTACGGCTCAGAGTCGTGGACTCCATACAGGTACCATGTATGCCAGCTGGATGTTTTCCATAAAAGTTGTCTGCGTGTAGTCTGTGGAGTTAACCTTCAAGATAGGACATCTAACGTAGACCTGTTTAACAGGTGTAATATTGGTGGAATCAAGACTTTTCTGATACAGTCTCAGTTATGATGGACTGGTCATGTCTTGAGAATGCCTGATGACAGGATACCCAAGGTCCTAATGTACAGCCAGTTAGATCAGGGCTACAGGAATGTAGAACACCCATGGTTAAGATACAAAGACAAGCTGAAGAGCAACTTGTCAGTTGTCAATATACCACATAAAACCCTTGGAGCTTAGCCTTGGAGCAGGCAGAATGAAGATCAATGTGTTTTAGTGGACTCAGTAGTTTTCAGTCTGCTTGTCTGAATCATCTTCAAGAAACGAGAGCAAGATCTAAAATGTCAGACAATCTAACAGTGATCTCATCCCACAATCCTTACTCTTGCTCCATATGTGGTCTCCTTTGTAAATCACTAGCAGGTCTTAAGCGCCACTTGAAATTATCACACAAAATTTCATAACTGAGTCAATTAAGCTGTCGGATCCTCATACATCAAAATCGATGGGAGAGTTCATTATATATATATATATATATATATATATATATATATTAACCTTTAGCATGTTAAATTCTTTCTAGAATTGTTTTCACTGCAACTGCATTTTTTGAGGCACAAAAACAAGAACACCTACTGTTTTAAAATTGTTATAACTTTCTTTCCATTGTGTATATAGATTTTATTTTTTGTATACTAATAAAAGAATGAATAAGTAATATTTTGATGTAATGCATTACATTTTTCATGCATGTTTTGATACTGAAAGCAAAAACAATTGAAACATAAAATAAAAAAACAAATACATTAACAATTTAACATAACTGATATCATGGTTATAAAAGCAAAATACTTTTTCATGGTTATATATGAGAAGTCACCAGGATTTGTTTGGTCTTTCTTTCATCTAACATATTTACAGCAAAATAATAACTTTATTCATATCAATTACAAATAAAGTTATTATTTCAACCTAATAATTTATCTTCAAAAAGGATATCAGGTACATCAATAGTTGCCAGTAGCTTCCATAAAATTAGTCAGCCATAGATGATAGTAGTTGCTAGTGGTCATCATCACTTTCCTCCACATCACTAGTGTGGTTGTCATCTTTGAACACTTCACTCTCAATATCCACTTGAGTAAAGGCTTCATTGTATGTTGATGCAGCAATTTTTGCTTACAAAAAATCATGAAAAAGTTAATGTGGGTTTAATTTACGTTGCACCTCATGTAGAGTCTAGAAGAATTCAAAACGGTGTCAGAAAACGAAAGTTTAGCCTCATTCCGAAGCAGTAGAAGGTGATTTCAAGCTTAAAATACTGGAAATAAAAGTTGACAAGTGTTTACTTATAGCAACTATCCCAAAGTGACAGAATGCACCTGCGGTTGCAAAGGGAGACAACTTTCACCTCCAACGTGGTAATGGTTAAAGACGAACAAAAACAACTGACAGAACCAACAGGCAACTTGCCAAAACCTAAAACTATTATTCAGATAAAGTCTACTTATAAAATTAAAAAAGTGAATCCTGCATTGGTCCAAATCTATAACATTAAGATAGCAAGTGGCATATCCACTATGTTAACTATTAGAACTACAAGGTAACAAACAGAAAAATAGTACACGGATACTAAACTTTGGTCATAGGCAAAAGTGTTGTCATAGTTTCTCATGTAGGCATAAAGGGCATGAGTTTTACAAGTTCTAGTTTTGTTTATAATTTTCCATTTTACTTTTGGTGTTTTATTCATTTCCTTTATACCTACATGAGAAACTACACATTATTAAGTTTCTAAATAATAAAAATCTATTAAACAATAGACATGAGTTAACGTTTTTTTGCTGACATCATCAAATCTTTGCATTGAATAATTAGCATATAATTTTTTTAAAAATCCATAGTCCTAATAAATAGCTTAAATACCTTACAAAAAAGATAACCCTTTATGAAGTCGTCAAAAAACAAATGTTACGGCAGTTTTTTTTTTTTTTTTAATTACACAAAACCCTTTCAGAAAAAATAAAATAAAAAAATAAATAAATTTCCATAGACACATAAACCAGTCTAGACAAAATCATCTTCCGTTTTAAATTTAGACACCCCAACCTTACCCTGACACCTATGAATGTAATACAAATCATTAACACCCTGCCCCCCTCTTTATATGAACAATCGCCCTGGCTGTTACCATGGAAATTTTGATTTCAGTAATGAATCTGCTATTAAAACACATAAATTTCAGAAATAAATTATTCCAAAAACAATTTCGCTTGAAGATGGAACAGAGCTTACTTTAATTCAAATAATTATATTGAAGTTTTCAGCTCTTGTTTTGAAACATGAGAACTCTTATGTAGTATGTTGGAATCATATTTTTAAATAAATAATTATATTTATGCTCTACTTTTGTATCGAGCACTATTTTAAAAAAATAATAACTAAAATACTAAAGAACTTTGGATTATTCACCTAACCAGTTCTTTCCTATTTTCTATATATTTTCACACACACACACACACATATATATATATATATACACACACACACACACACACACACAAAAGTTGATCAAACAAAAAGTATTGGGACTGATGCTATAAAAAGAAACTACAACATATATCAATTTCTCATTTAATCTCCTTTAAAGCAGTCCCCTTCTGAAACAACTCACTTTATTCAGCATCATTTCCATCAATGCAAGCATTTCCGCAAGTATGTTTTTGTTATAGCAAGCAGCTGACTTGTTGTATTCTCTTGGATTTCTTTGACTTCTTGAAATTTTGTTCCTTTCAAGTGGGATTTGATTTTTGAAGAGGAAAAAGTTACAAAGCAGAAGATCTGGAGAACATAGTGGATGTTGAACTTGGGGAATGGCCAAAAAATGCTTCACAAGCAATGGTCACTGGTAGAATCTCTGTAGTGTGATGAGGCAACCACACTCTACACACTTTCCTTCCAAGCACTGCTATAAATAATAGGAGTGAGCAAGAACATTATAATTTAGTGTGCATGTGTAGCAGAGTTCAAGATCAATCTGTGCCAAGTAGCTTCACTCTGCATACTTTAGCTCCATTATTGTAGCAACAGTCCAAATACTTTTTGATCAGACCTCATATATGTATATATGTGGGTGCATAAACATATGAATGTAAGTATATGCATACAAATTCACATTCTACAATTAATACCCTAATACTTAAGATACCACCAAATCAGATAAGAAAATGAAATAATGGCCAAGTGAAGACATATATAAATATTTACCTTATCATTTAAGCATTAAAAAAATATCTATTTAAAAAATGAAATACAATTTTCCTAACTCATGAAAACACTAGAATACTCACAAATTAACAAAAACAGTATGTCTGGAAAATCAGAAGTTAAAATGGGTACAAATGAAAGAAAAGACCAAAAAAGAAAAGAAAAAAAAAAAAAAAGCAATAAAGAGTGAGTGTAAAGTGAAAAAAAAGAAAACGATGAAAAGAACAAATAACCACAACATTCTACATGTATGTAGTTATACGCAGGCAGGGAAACATACAAATGTGCACATGCAAGCACACATACACTATAAGAAAAGAAAAACTTGCACAAATGAAAAATGCATATAAAAAAAAAGAAGAGAAATCGAGAAATATAAACAGTTAACTGCTGATACCACCTGATGAGTGGATGGAGTGATTCCCAGAGGGACGTCTATGAAACCATGGAGTGAGGATGCTGAAGGTAACATCTAACAACTAGGTACAAAACCTTTTTACTTATATTAATTCTCTCTCTCTACATATATATATATATATATATATATATATTTAAGTTATAAGGAACTTGGTAAACCGAATTGGTAAATCCAAAGAGGATGAAATCCTGAGAGCTCAATGTTAGGACAGAGCTAATATGTAATGAAAAACAAACCACTTTAATGTACCATTACGATAATTTATTTCACCTAAATCCTTTTTTAAGGATTCAGGATCATCAGGTAAATCTTCCAACAACGAATTGAGAAAAAAAATGGGATTAGAAATTGGTGGTTATTTGATAAGGAGCTAACCAATTTCTAATCCCATTTTTTTTCTCAATTCGTTGTTGGAAGATTTACCTGATGATCCTGAATCCTTAAAAAAGGATTTAGGTGAAATAAATTATCATAATGTTACATTAAAGTGGTTTGTTTTTCATTACATTATATATATATATATATATATATATATATATATATATATATATACACAGGGTGTTTCAAAAAGAATACGCCAAAATCATTACGCTGTTTTTTCAGGTCTATAGCATTGTAGTGGACTGAATCAGTGGTTATTTGATAGAGTACTTATCAAAGTTTGATTAGGTGTCAGTTTCACCGCTTCTGGTGCAGCTGAATTGTGGGAAGATCAATCAAAATGGCGACTCCTCAGCAGAAGGCATTATGTGTGCTTGAGTTCACGAAACCAAACACCATTGTCACGGTGCAGCGTGCTTTTAGAACAGAATTCGGCATTGATCCGCCCCATCGTGAGAGCATTCGACGGTGGGTTAAACAGTTTAAAGAGAGTGGGTGCCTGTGCAAAGGAAAGAGTCCTGGAAGACCACGTGTTACAGAGGAGCAAGTGGAAAGGATTCATGATGCATTTGAGAGCAGCCCACGTAAGTCCGTACGTCGAGCAAGTCTTCAGCTTGCCATCCCTCATACCTCTGTCTGGCATGTGCTAAAGAGACGATTACACATGAAACCATACAAACTAAGCCAATGCTGGAGATGGAGGAAGGTGAAACTCTCTTTTCACGTTTAGTTTTTAGTGACGAAGCGAATTTCCATTTGAGAGGCACAGTCAATCGTCACAATGTGTGCATTTGGGGAACAGAGCACCCAAAACTGGCTACTCACTTTACTGCAAGCAGATTCGAATGACTTCATTTTTCAGCAAGATGGAGCACCACCCCATTGGCATCTCAAGGTTAGAGCTTATCTGAATGAAAACGTGCCTCAGCCATTGATTGGGAGGAGAGGTGCTAAAGACCTTGCTCTCTGTGCTTGGCCTGCCAGATCCCCAGACCTCACTGTGTGTGACTTTTTCTTGTGGGGGTATGTTAAAGACCAAGTTTATGTTCCAGCACTTCCAGCAAGTATCGATGACTTGAAAGATCGAATAACAGCGTCAATCAACACGGTGGACCATGACATGCTGAGGCGTGTTTGGGTGGAATTCTCATATCGGCTTGATGTTGTCCGTGCTGCCGGTGGTGGCCACATTGAGCACTTATAAAACATGAAATGAAACTTGAATGTATATACAACACATGTGTTCATGCTAGAGGTTTGTAAATTTTTTCGTTTTTGACACATCACGTGATGATTTTGGCGTATTCTTTTTGAAACACCCTGTATATATATATATATATATATATATATATATATATGATAGTATAAAAAACAAGTAGGAAACAGATCTTAATCTAACATGTTTCACTTTATTAAAGCTAGAAATGATAAAAAATGCTGAAGCTTTCATAAAGTGAAACATGTTAAATTAAGATCTATTTCTTACTTGTATCATTTTGTTGGATTCTTATATATATATATATATATATATATATATATATATATATATATATATATATATATATATATATATATGAGGGTTAGTCAAAAAGTAATGCAATTTATTTTATTATACAAGAATTAAGGAATACAAATATACCATACATCCAGATATATAATACATTATAGGATTACATCCCTACTTCTCAAAATAGTTACCACCTCTTTCAATGGCAGTGTCCCACTGACAAATGAGGGCATGATGCATCCTAGCTTCATAAAACACAACTGGCCGCTGATCTAGCCAATTCCTTACAGCAGTTTTCACCTCTTCATCACCACCATCATAATATTTGCTGATCAGTGCCTATTTTATTGGCCCAAAGAGATGGAAGCCTAAGTGTGCTGCTTGCCTTGTGTCATCATATAGACTTCATCAGTCTCATGTCTGAGTGCATGGGGTCACTGAACATCTGATCAGTTCCTTCCACACATCTGGATTAAAAGCCAGAGAGGGTATTAATTCAAGTGTTTTGTGTCAGTAGACCTGGTGGAACCCATTCCTCTGCAGGTCACACCACAGTCAATGTTCTCCAACTTGAAATCTCACCCTGGTGATGGACATGTGGCTGTTGATTCCATCAGGGAGTACCCTGACTGTTGATCAGTCTAAAAAGCCTTCTGCCCAGTGATGATGTGCTATTCACTGTATTCATAAATATGGAGCACAATATATCCTTTTGATAGATGGCCTTGAACTGTACAACCAGGTTCACCAATGTGTTGACAGGTCAGGTTTTTAATCCTACCAGGTGTCAAGACACCATCCTCACCAGAAAAGCCAAAGGGGGAAACTGGTTTACTTGCCAATGATCTAGAAATGAAAATTTTTAGATCAAAACTACAGAGTTATATGATCAATGTTTCTATATTTAGACTGACAGAATGTGGTGGGAGATTTATGTGAATTCAGAAATTCTGGAAGATATCTAACTCCTTGGTTTTGAACAAGTATTGAGTCAGCTGGTTTAAAGCATAGGATATCAGAAGATATCTTCTGCAATGGTTACTCTTTTGTTTCTTGTTGCCTGTTATAAACCTATTTGAAGACTTGTACACTAATACAAAATTGATATTTCTTTGTTGTTACTTGATCCATTCTTTTTCAAACTCTGTAAGCTTTTGCAAAGCCTCTACCAATATTGCTTTGATCACATCTTATTTCCTATTATACAGGTGTACAGCAGTAACACTCTTGAGTCTTCACTGATGGACATTTAATTTTGATTTGAAAGCAAAATTTGAATACAAACCTTACATGAGTAGCTATGAAGAACTGAAATTTTATTTCCTAGAATTGATTAAGAACACCCACATATTCAAGTGGGCAGTAAATGATCTTAATTGAGCCTGAAGTGACTGGTGTTTTATGACAATCAACAGTAAAATCGAGATGTGAGAGCTTCAAAGCAACACCCCCACTCTCCACAAGTAAAGAAAAATAAAGTAAATAAATAAATAAATAAAACCTTTCAGGGTCAAGTACCACTCAGCCAGTAGATAGCGAATTCTGGTCATGGGCATATATAGTCAGAGATTATTACAGTGGATAGCCCATATTTGAAATAGACATCCCATTTTTATTTATTAAACAGTGTGTATTACGCCTAATCACCTGTGCATTTGAGAAATCTTAGTAAAAAAAAATGTGTTTGATGGCATTAAGATTTCTCAAATGTGCAAGCTGATAGATGTAATACACACTGATAAATAAATAAAAATGAGGCGTCTATTTCAAATATGGAGTGCCCACTGTAATAATGTTATAGTAATAAAAATGTTGGATTCAATATAAGTCCATTAATTCTTTAGAAATTGCTTTATTTACATTTCAGATACAAAATGAGCAGATATGAAACTTTCAAGAGAAGAGGAAAAAAAAAAAGGGAAAATAGAACCTTGATACATTGTTCTCCATGGCTGAGTGGTAAAGCACATTGGATCATGGTGATTTCCTCTACAAAGGGGGATGTTGGTTCAAACCAAGCCAGGGAATATAGTTTTTTTACTAAGATTTCTCAAATGCACAGGCCAATATATGTAATACATCTTGCTTAATAAATAAAAATGGTGTGTCTATTTCAAATATGGAGTGTTCATGCTAATAACATTTGAAATAATAAAAATGTTGGATTTTAGTTATAATTATGTTATATACCACACATATGAGCACTAATGGGTATGTCCCAATCCTCATAAATATGTTGGACACTATTTTAAGTGGGAGTAATATATATTCTGTCTAAGTAGTCCACCACTAGAAGTAGTATACCTACTTTATGCCGCTGGTGAGTATTGTAATTTGTTGATGTTATAAAGATTACCATTTCATTTCAAAACTCTGCTTTGATTATTCCTCATTAAGTAACCCTTTCTAGATTACAACAAATTAATCATTTTTAATTAAATGACCATTAATCTATCATTTTTAGTTAAATATCCAGTAATTCTTTAGAAATAGTCAGAGATGTAGAGAGTCACAGAGGGCATCAGAGAGAGTGACAGTTACAGTCATAAATGAACAGAGAGGCAGTCAGAGTTTTTGCTGGACAAAGGGAAGATCTGGTATGTTAGTTTGTAGTCAGAGAAGACATCAGTCAATATGTCAAAAGTGTTACCTACCTTAACCCCCCAGACCATTCCAGGTGAATCCATGAATAAAGAACCCAGTATATTGAGAAGAGGATTTGCGATTTTTTCTTTTCCCACCTTCTGTTCTTTTGTTGAATGTACATTGGGGACTTTCTTGGTTTTTGTTCACACTGACACAGATGGGAGTTGAAATACACTGGGTTGGGGCAAGTTGTCCAGTTAGTGAAAAACTAACTGAGGAACTGCACGTGTCTGTTTACATTGAAGTAGCATGAAGATATCTCTAGAATTTTCTAAAAGGTTTTCAGTGATAACAATAAATAAGTGCAATGGAAATTTTGTTTGGAGAAGATTCTAAACATTCCAGAAACTTCTAACATTGATTAATGTAACAAGGATAGACAATCTTCTCAAAGATGAAGAAGAAATTTATACTTAACATCAGGAAGAGACAAAATATTTAGGGCACATAAAGAGGGCTTGGAAAATCTGATACTCACAGGACAGATTGAAGGCAAAAGAGACAGAGAAAAGTAATGCATAACCTACTAAGTATATGGATAAGGAACAAGGTTTAGGAGAGAAAAAAAAAAAGACAAAATTTATTAAGAGTTACAAACAACAGGAAATTGTGGAGAGCCATGATCACCTATGTCCTGAAGGGACAGCAGATAAAGAATGTGACAATGAGCTATGGTGAAGGTAACATGTTTGGGCAGTTGGAGATTGTTTGAAATAATTTTTTACACTATTTGTACTAATTTTTCAATGATGACTACCATAATTTATAATAGTTTTTGTCTTATTGTCGTTCTTTGCAATCTTGGTCTCAAAAGTGAAATCAGAAACTAATTAACACCTTTTGGCATGTGTAACATTGTTCATGTTGATTTGTATTGTTAAAATAAAAACAAGCATATATTCGCAAATATGTAAAATATATATTGCAGTCAGTCAGTTTAGTGCCATACATGATAAACACTTGGGTGATTATGTCACTTTCAAGTAATGACTCACTAAGCAGAAGATTTTAAACAGTAGATTTCTGTTTCTTTCTGTGGTAGACTTGTTGCCAACCAAGGCTAGAGGACCCAGTTTGTTTTGCTATTTAACCTATAGCTGGGAAGTGAAGAGATGGCTTCATACCTTTCTCAAAGGTATTTGTGCATAACAAACCCAACTGGAATTGGAACTCAAATTTCTCATTCTGTACAGACTTCCATTGCACAACAGTGCACATCCTATTGCATACAGGTAACTGATAAATCATACTGTAGTTGTCGATTCTCATCAACTGGAATTTTAACATCATTTTAGAAATTCTTTTAGAATAATTAGAGCTAATACCTGAAGAGCCCAGTGGACAACTTTGTTTTTTTTTGTTTTTTAACAGTAAAGTTCATCCTGTACAAGGCCCAGGGGCCATTTAAAGTAGAAGATTATGTTAAGGAATAGTTTATATGGATAGGAGAGGAAGATAACAGTTTTACTCTAGACTTGATCAGGTTAAGATTGTAATGATCAGGGAAACATCCTCTTGGGAGTCAATTCCATAGGGCAGTGGTTCACAGGAAGAAGCTGTTTGAGTGGCACTTACTTCTCACCAATGGAACACGGAGAGAATATGGTAGGTTTGTTACTATGTAAATGGCATGATGGGTTCTAGCTGTGAAGATCAGACCTTGGTGAAACCAGGAGATGCGGTTCATCTGAGCACTATGGTAGTTGTACTCCATTTTTGGCCTCATGTGGCTCTTAGAAAGATAAAGGGTAGCATGAGGAGTCAGGTACTTACTAGAATTGAGTGACCAGATTAAAATATGAAGATTTTCATGAAAAACTGCAGAAGAGTCTTTGGTATATTGTGTCCCAGCTTGATTGTTCTATTCTAGTTATATAAAATACCAATAATTGATGTTTATGGGTCAACCTGGAAGTTTTAAACTTATAATAAAAGTTGAAAACTGTCCTGGTTTGAAACTTAGAAAGTAGGGTAAGTATATTTAAATCAAAAAAACAACAAAATCAAGCAGGTGCATCCAGATAGGAAAAAATCCAATATCTCTACATAACATCCCCTCCTTCTGGAACTTATTTAACTCAACAGAAGAGATTTTTAAAATTATGTTTCCTGCATAATCCTGAAAAGAATGTAAACAATCTTAATATCTTTACTGCATTCTTTATTTTATGAAAGAAGTTTAGGATTCCAAGTTATTATTTGGGAATTGTATATAAATGTCATTAATACTTTAAATTCTTGAAAAAATAATTAGAAAATTAATTTAATACTACCTGTTTATTTAATCCAGTCACAGTAGAGTCAATAATAGGTAGGAAAGAACATTAAGTTTAAGGCTCCATATTCTAGCTTCAGGACTGTCCCACTAGACAATAGCTGAGTGGATTAAAGCATTGGTTAGTGAATTTAGTGACATACTAATTGTAAGAAAATTAATTTAATACTACCTGTTTATTTAATCCATGATATCACAGGTAGGATTTATTGAACTACTGTAAAGCCAACAACAAAATGTAATATCATGTAGTCCATGAAAATTCCCATATTTTAACACAGTGAGGCTATGGTTCTGTATGGGTGGTATAAACTTAAATGGGGCAAGCAATAAATGAACAGTACTAAATAACCTCACTGGTCTTTTGAACAGGAGCAGAAGTTTATTCTTTATTTCCTCTTTAGGATTGGGTTTCCGGTCCCTTCTAAAGTCTGCTTCAGCTCTCTACCTTGAGTGGCTCTTGGGCCTTGTATTAGGGAAACATTAGTAAAAAGAAAAAAGTAAAACAAAATGAGATATCCTTAGACATAGAAAGCCGATGAGAACAATCTGCCCCCATAGATTTAATAAAGTGTTCTATTTTAAATTCCCTGAAGATTACTGGGATTGACAGACTTCTAAAGAAGGCTGGAGAGTGCAATCGCCGAGATATGATATCAACAAAAAGATGATAATAACAACAACATTAATCTAAATGTAAATAATGTAAATAATAAAACACTCTTTTTATGGTTATAAAGAACCAGAATTGAATAGAAATGAAATGAAAAACAATTTATTGAAGAGCATTAAGTAGCTCTGAAGACCTGCGATTCTGTTTCATAGTTTATTACACTTCATTTTCAATGATAGGTTTACTTTCTGCTTCGATCAATACATTTCCCCACTTACTTGTTCCTTCATTCATTCATTCTATGGATGGTGATCAGTACCATTTGCCTGGCTTCTTGCACAGAAATTTGGCTTGTAATATTGCTTAAATTCTATTTTACACTCTTTTTCCTTTTCTTTCCTCTTATTTTATAGATTTTATTTTTACACAGTTACTTTTCTTGGAATCTGTTGTACAACTTATTCTAGTAGCAGTCATTAAATGCTATATCTTTGCACATAAGCAAACAAGATTCTGGCTTTGTATAGAAGTAGATTATTAGAATACAAGTCAGAAAGAGGAAATTATATTTATTCTGTGATAAAAATTAAAAAAAAAAGTGTGCTCTTAATTCAAAAGGAGGAATCCAATTGTAAGCATGCATGTTTGATAACACAAGTCTATTTTGCCTTTTTCTCTACAGATTGTTAGTAATGCAACTTTTCCCTGTAATGAGTGTCGAAAACAAATATATGGGCATAAAATTATATCCTGAGGTTGTGTCTTTTTTATTATGTCTTTTAAATTTGTTATAATTTAAAAAGAAAAGTTCTTTTGACCTTCATAAAGATTATTGAAGAAAAACAAATTTAGCTGAGTAAGCTATGAATTCTCACAGTGAATAAAAATGAGTAATTTTTTTTAGAGTATATAAAAAGAAATTGTTGATACATACAATCTTTTCTTCTGCAAAGGATGGCTTCTCTGATATATCTTGTGTATCATTCCATATATTCAATTAAAAAATGCAGGTCATGGTAATAATGACAAAGAAAAATAGAAATGAAACCTGAAAGTGGTTGCTTGACCCCAGGAAAGAAAGCTTTTATTTTTTCTATACATTTCTATTATTTCAGAAAATAACATTTTAGAGAGAAAATATTTTTTAAATTCTGTACTTTAAAGAAGCCTGTTTTATAGCTTCAAGTAAAGAATAAATGTAATATTACTTCTATTGTATGTTTAATTTAAATGATTATGCATTTTTTTAAAAATTTTAATCATTTTCTTTTCAGAATTCTTTTCCAAACTAAAGTTGTTTTTTATTTTCTGTGTGGGGGACAGTTGCAATCATAATGTTCAAAAAAAGCATGTGATATGCAGATAGTTAAAAATGGAAGAACTTAGAATTTTAGTTTAATTGTGAAATAATTATTTAAAAGTAACTTTATAATTATTTCCTTGAAATAAATATGATTTTTGTAAAAAGATATCTGTAAAACTCTTATTAATACCTATTAACTTAACTACAGTATATATAACTCTTTCTACATTCTCCCTCAATTTTACTAGTATAATAATTACCATACCATACTAGTCACAGATACTAGTATGATTTATTATTAAATGACAAGATTAATTACACATTGAATGTGTAGGTAGTGTAATGGTTATATGCAAATTGGAACTGGTGAACTAAGTTCAAATTTTGACCTAATGTGTAGCATTCACTTTTGTATTAATACACTTAGGAAAGGCACGAATTCATTTCTTTTTCCACTAGCTATGGGTCAAATAGTAGGGTAGACTAGGATCCCTAGCCTTGAGTAGCAGCCAGTCTAGGAGAAAGGCTACTTTAAGTTCAAAACTATTGATAAGGCAACAGGAAACCATGTCACTATATTTCTGAAGAATACATGGCAGTTCATAGATAATAAAAAAATCTGTGGAAAGTCATGATGACCTGATAGGACATGGCATTTGAAAAAAAAAAAATAACACTTTAATGATGCTTTTTTCCATTTTAATTACATTTTATGACAACAAATGAAGCCATATGTTCAATCAATTAAAATATGAGCCAAAAGTTAATAACTGATAATAATTCACTAAAATTTTGAAGATGAATTATTCTCATTCTCTTTGTATTCGATTAATAAGAAGGAAGTGCCACTTGAAGAGTTTCTTTCTAAGAATTGCTACTTTGTGGAACAGACTTCCAAGATGCTTTCCCTACCACTACACTCTTTACCTCTTCAAGTTTAGGGTTAACTGTTATCTTTCCTACATATCCTCATAAACTGCACTCTTAACACTTACTGCTCATACAGCAACTTCCTTCAGTAATCCTCAACCTTGAGTGGCTCTTGTGATTTGTGTAGGGTGAACGTTAAATAAAAAAGAAGAAAAAACAATTTTTGAAATTTGCTGAAAATGTGAGGATATTTTAAAATGTTATCCAAACTGAATAAGCATTAAACTTGTTCAGTTCAGATAGCCGTTTGAACTGATTTGTCAAACACTTTCTTACATTGCAAAACCATTAAAAGTACTGAAGAAATCAATATAGCATTATAAGGAATTTTTTCTTCCAAAAAACTAGATACTTTCAACAATAAATAAAAGAATTACTTTCATGCTGGACTTTGGTTGTTAGTAATAGCAAAAGTTTTGTTCTTGAAAAATTTATTTCCTTTCCAAACAAGTTAATATATTTACTAAAGAACTTAATATATCTACTAAACTGATTACAGTATAGACCATTATTTCTGACCTTTATGTACAAACATCCAACTAGTGATTTTCAGAATTGGATCATTGTTTCTCAAATGGCTTCATTTATTTGATTTTCCTCTATCTCCAACATTTTTCATTTTGTTTTTTCTTTTCCTCAAAAAATTTGGTATCCTTGTGGAGTTCAGATTGCATTATTTCCCTAATCTGGCTTTGCTGTTTTTCTAGCTGGTGATCACCATTTTACCAAAAGTTGTTCACATCTTCAGCTCCAACTTTTTATGGCCCAGTGGATAAAGAGGGTTAGATCCAGTGACTAGACCCAAAGAGGTGTGAGTTCAATGCCAGGCTACAACAAAAAACTTGGAGAGTTGAGTTAAAGGAAAATAACATCCAGAAGATGCAGGGCATGTAGGAATAGAACAATTTACCCCAATGGACAAAATAAAGGGTTCAGTTTGAAATTCCAATCTCCTGAAGAAAACCTGTGCGTACAATGGCCAAAACATTGTGAATATGACAATGAAGATGAAGATAACAGTCCAAATAAATAATATAAATGTCTATGATTTCCCTTTCATTTTTCCCAATACAAGTTTTGAATTTTGTTTCCTTAGAGAGTTTGGATTGTAGCATTTCCATAAATTGGCTTTGTTGTTTTTCTAGCTCCTGATCTCCATTTCCCCAAAAGTTGTTCACATCTTCAGTTCCAATTTTTTCTTTTGTTTTTATATTATTTTTTTATCTGAGGTTTTTAATCTTGTTTTTTTTTTCATTGCTAAAATGATTATATTCTTGTCAAATAAATTTACATTTGAATTTGTTTTTATTTTCCTCTCATAAGTTCAACATGACCTTCAGAACAATTTAAGATATTCTGCCATTATTCAGAAACATTATTTATTGCTGTTGAATAGAATGCCTGATTTTTTTCCTCTTCCAAATGAACCATTATTGAATCCATGTGTAGTAAGCTAACTTGTGAGAGTGGTAACACTTTTGAGTGAGTGTCAAATTTTCTAAGCCATCTTTTCTTATTATTGACCTAGAAACTTCAATTGTCTTTTTCTGATTCTATGTATAAGTATCTTTTTTTGTTTTGTCCTAAATGCTACTGGGATTGAAAAAAAATTACATTCTCAATATGCATAAAATGTAATATGCATCCACATATCAACATGTACATGTCTGTGTGCAACACTTTTGTATCGCGCCAGAAGAGTTCATGACATAGAAATGGGAAAACTGCCCATCTCAGTGTGTTAGACTCTGAACATTATGTAGTGAAAATATGATTTTCTGTTATTTTGAAGCTGACAAATAAATCATCATAATTTACATCTTAGATTATTTTTAGACAGCAGATAAATGGAGAGTAATTTTGTCATTGTATTCTAAATAAAATATCCAAAACTAATATGCCAATCAATTTTTTTTGTAAGTAACAACAAACTAGTTAAATAGGCATGGTGGAGTGATAGATTGCAGCTTGGACTGAGTAATCAGAGAGCCAAGTTCAAATTTCAGTTGAATCCATTACATTCACTTACGTGCTAATACCCTTGGGAAAAGTATGAATCCTCTTCTTCTCTCCCCAGCTATGGGTAAATAGCAGGACAGACTGCATTCTATAGTTTCAGTTGGCAACTACTCTACTGCAGAAAGAAATGGCAACCTACTGTGGGAAAAAATCTACCTCATGATTTATGTATCAAATGATACATAATTTCCCAAGCATGTATCACGCATGGCACAAAACTGAGTTACATAATAGTAACGCTCAATTCTATACTTTTCAAAATGTTGAAATATACTCACAGCAGTCAATGTTTAAGCTTTCCCTGTCGGCTGCAGTCAAGAATATGGTAAATGCATCCCTGTGCAAAGAGATACAAACCCATAAAAAAAAGAGGCCACTTGTTTTTTGTACTTATATCTAGCTTATTGTCTTTTGTGCAAACTAAACTCATATCTGTCTTTTTGACTCTTATGCAAGCCAAACATATGACTACTTTTTTGAATCTCATGTAAACTAAACCTACATATACTTTTTTGACTTTCATGTGAACCAAACTTGTCTAATTTTTTGGTATAATTTTGACGCTCATGTAAACCAAACCTGTATTGACCTTTTTGACTCTCATGCAATCAATCCTATGTCTTCTTTTTGACTTTAGTGTCAAACCTATGTATACTGTTTTGGTCCTCAAGGCAAACCAAAACCTTTTTGAGATTTTTATTCATGCTAACCAAACCTATATCTACCTATTTTTTGTTTATCAAAATGAAAATGTTCAGTATTAATCTGAAAAAAGTCAATATGATGCAAATTAATTAATATTTAAGTAATAACAGCATTACGTTGTTTTTAACTGAGTGCATTGTAAAAGATGAGAGATGAAGTAATAAAAGTCAGAAGAATTAGAACATTTTTCAAAAATTATTTTTTCTGATGTTCTTGAAATCTAATGACTTTTTTCCAGAAAAATTGAAACAATAAATTCAAATAGAGAATCACATGACAAACAAGAACAGAATATTTTTAGAAGAGAATTTTCTTTTCTGTATAATTTTGGAAAACTAAGGATGATGTTTTTCATCAAATAAAAGATTTGTAAATGGATTAGCCAACATTTAAAAGTGCAAACAAAATTATCCATCAAATAATCTATGAGTAATATCCATCTTATTCATACATACCTCCAAAATTGAAGGTGTTTGTAACACTTCCAGTGTTCAGAAAAAGAAACTTTCTCTAGAGAAAATATGTATAATATGTCAATTATTTATCTTAATCTAATTTCATACCTCCAAAATGGTCTCATTGTCAAAAATTGCTTTATTATCCTTGCGAATGATTCTATTTAGATGAACATATACACACTTTTAATAAATTTAACTGACAAGGTTTTTATGCTTAATTTTCTATTATATTTTGACAAATTTCAAATAAGAACAACATCCAGATAAAAATAATGGACAAAATGCACAATGTTCATGCTTCTGTCTTGTTTGTGTTTGAGTACTTTTGACAATTATGGTCATTAGCAATAACTAAATTTTATTTTACTATTTTTCACCCAATACAAGGCCTAAGGTAAAAGGCTACTAAATGAAGGTTGTTTTATGGACATAAGAAAAAGATTTAAGATTATATGGACATGTAGGATAGATAAAAGTTGAACCTAAATTTGAAGAGTTTAAGATTGTAGTGAAGTCAGTATCATGGACAAAGTTTGTTAGCTAAATTCTGGCAATTTTTGGAATGTTATATTTAAAATTTAAATATACATACATCATATAAGTGATGTTATTCAATGATAGTGAATGAGGATACACCTTTTATAAAATGTAAATAGACTTGTTACAATTGCTATTTAGCCACAAACAAATGAGTTACATTCTCTATTGTCATGAGAGATCAAAATGCAAGAATTAAATTAATAGACACTATTTACATTATTTGAACTGTATTCCTCATCTTATTACAATGCCACATTTCAGAAATATAAACAGATATTAAATTAATATTTATATATTTATTATATATATATTATATATATATTATATATATATTATATAAATATTATATAATATTAGGTTGGTGCAAAAATAATGACGTAATAATGTCGTTTTTTGACGTTAAAAAATACGTCAAAAAACAACATTATTACGTCATTATTTTTGCACCAACCTAATATTTATATATTATATTAAATATAGACAGATAATAAATTATTAAAGTTAAGCAAATAACAACACAGAAATAAATTTTTCACAAGGTGATTGGTTTCCATGAAGATCTTAAATATTAAACATACTTGGATTTTTTCTTTTCATTTTACATAAACAAATACATAAACATTTATCATTAACAAATGGAAATAAAATGGTTACTTTTTCTCTATTATTGACAAATAAGAACTTAAATTCTATTTGTGCATTTATTAAAATAGAACTTGTTTATGAAAACTGTGATATGCAGATCATATTTACTGACACAAAAATTCTGGTGATAGGAATGGGTAAGGAAAATAAAAGAAAAATAACACCCCTACATTTTAAAACTACTTATATTCCAATCTGGTATTAATAAGCAAGAATTCAACTCTTATCATTGCCCAAATCTTTCACTGAAATTTAGCCATTTATTGCATTAATGAATATAAAATTCATATTTTTCATAGGAGAGAAAAACACATTTTCAAACAGTGAATCTTACATTTAACCTAAAATTTATAAGAGCAGTTTTTAGTACTAACCTGATATAATATGTATTGAAAAATAAGGAAAAAATAGATCTTTAATCACCAGGAAAAAATGTAAAAATTGCTAATAGGATTATTATAATTATTATTTTGTAGCAGTGTTTTACTATAGGAATGCATTGCAAATGAAGAAAAAAGGGATAGTCAATGGTCAGCAATGAATGTAAGTATTACTAAAAGTATAGGGCTATTATATGTATAATTATTATTTTGTAGCAGTGTTTTACTATAGAAATGCATTGCAAATGAGGAAAAAAGGGATTGTCAGTGGTCAGCAATGAATGTAAGTATTACTAAAAGTATAGGGCTATTATATGTATAATTATTATTTTGTAGAAGTGTTTTACTATAGAAATGCATTGCAAATGAGGAAAAAAGGGATTGTCAGTGGTCAGCAATGAATGTAAGTATTACTAAAAGTATAGGGCTAGTATATGTATAATTATTATTTTGTAGAAGTGTTTTACTATAGAAATGCATTGCAAATGAGGAAAAAAGGGATTGTCAGTGGTCAGCAATGAATGTAAGTATTACTAAAAGTATAGGGCTAGTATATGTATAATTATTATTTCGTAGCAGTGTTTTACTATAGAAATGCATTGCAAATGAGGAAAAAAGGGATTGTCAGTGGTCAGCAATGAATGTAAGTATTACTAAAAGTATAGGGCTAGTATATGTATAATTATTATTTCGTAGCAGTGTTTTACTATAGAAATGCATTGCAAATGAGGAAAAAAGGGATTGTCAGTGGTCAGCAATGAATGTAAGTATTACTAAAAGTATAGGGCTAGTATATGTATAATTATTATTTTGTAGAAGTGTTTTACTATAGAAATGCATTGCAAATGAGGAAAAAAGGGATTGTCAGTGGTCAGCAATGAATGTAAGTATTACTAAAAGTATAGGGCTAGTATATGTATAATTATTATTTTGTAGCAGTGTTTTACTATATGAATGCATTGCAGATGAGGAAAAAAAGGATTGTCAGTGGCCGGGAATGAATGCTAGCATTACTAAAAGAATAGGGCTATTATATGTAGAATTATTATTTCGTAGCAGTGTTTTACTATAGGAATGCATTGCAAATGAGGAAAAAAGGGATTGTCAGTGGTCAGGAATGAATGCAAGCATTACTAAAAGAATAGGGCTATTATATGTATAATTATTATTTTGTAGCAGTGTTTTACTATATGAATACATTAAAAATTATTTTATGACAAAAAGTCAAATAAATGAGGCACAAAGGAATTTCCTATAGTTAAGAATAATGTAAATATGACTGATAGAATAAGGATATTATATTTACACATTACACATGCATTAAATGTTTGCTTTACCATAAAGTCGTTTATGGCTGAGCAGTTTAAATACATACTGGGTTATAACATACGGGTTTAAACCCTGTTAAAAAGGCACATTTTTCTTTATTAAAGACTTTTGAAAATCCTTGACAGGTAGACAAAAAATTATACTGTTTAAAAAACAGAGATGTCTACTGAAAAATGTATATCATTACAAATTCAATAGGAGTAGATAGGTTTGCCTATTGTCCAGTTCACAATCCTCCCTTGTCTTTTGAGCAGCAGTATAGTTTTATCCCTTGTTTCCTGTTTAGGATTGGGTTTCAGATTTGTTCTAAAGTCTTCTCATTCGCTTTCACTCCAAGTAACTCCTTGCATCTTAATGACATTATCACATTGGTTGGTGTGAATTGATTAAAAAAAGAATAACATATATAGTAAAAAGAAGCACACACACTATATATGATAAAAATATAGTTTTACTCTATGCTATATGCATGGGTAAAAGTGCTTAATATCAGCGACAGAGCATATGTAAATATAAAAGTGGACACTGAGGTCAACACCAAGCAGCAAAAGTTTGTTTCATGCTTGTATGCAATCTTAAGGCCATGTATGTTGTGTTTGGCTCAACTATTTATGTATGCTGGACAATGGTGGATTATGGGTAGCAAGGTTTATTGTATTATCTAAATATTATTGGGTGGACAATAATGGTTATATTTTAAATTATTCTAGAGGTTATTGAGTAGAAATAATTATGGATCCAAATGTGACTATTTGTAGCTATTTTATTGTAGCTATTATTTTTGTTAACTTTTTACTCATTATTTATAACTGATTACTGGAATTTTAATATTATTTCACATTCAGTCAAGTAAAGAATTTTGTTTGTTTGCTAACTTGTGTGTCACATTTGAACAAACCCAGAACTTTCAACAATTACAATGAACATGTATTTCCTTGAGGAAGCCCTATACCTTAAACTCGACCATGACCTCAAGTAGAACTCATATATATGATCCATTACTAAAGATGCTGGACAAAATGGTCAGTTCACTGTACTATTCCATTAAGTATCTGACTCTTCCTGATATCCTCTACTTTTACAAGAGCCAGGTCATGCAGAAAATGGAAAACTGCTGCCCAGTCTTCACTTTCCATTGATTGAGTAAATTCTTGATGGTCAAAGATTGGTGACTGATCTCTCTTCCAATCTTTCACAAACTATCCAATGGGGTAAAAACTGAATGAAAGATTGTTGGATCTCACATCCAACCTGAAGTGGAACTCATACATATGATCCATTACTAAGGATGCAGGTAAAATGGTCAGCTCTCTGTACCTCTCCAGTAAGTACCTGACTCCTTCTGTTATCCTCTACCTTTACAAGAGCTAAATTAGGCTGAAAATGGAGTACTGCTGTTATATATGGGCAATCTTCATTTTCCAATCTCAATAATCCAAAAATATCTCTGAATCTTTGTGGGTGATGAATTATTTTCTACCCTACAATACATTTCTCACAGATGAAACATAAGTCTCTCATTGCCCTATTGCTATTTCCATTGAAAGTGCTCAGATGAACTACATTCCTTGGTTCCAGTAGTTCTAACCATCACGGCTAAGACCCATCATGCCATGCGCATTTTAGTGAACACCCTTATCCCCTCTGTATTCCATTGCAGAGATTTAAGTTCCACTTAAACAGCCTCTTCTCATGAACTGCTTATTTGTGGAACCCACTCCCAAGATGATGCTTCTCCGATCACTACAATCTTAACCTGTTCAAGTCTAAAGTCAACTTTTATCTTCCCCGTATATCTCCATAAACTATGCCTCTTACTCTGTAACTCTCTACCTTGAGTGGCTCTTGGACTTTGTACAGGGTGAATATTATTAAAATAAAAGTACAACTGCTACAATGAATATTTTAAATGTATCTAAAAAAAAAAAAAAAATAATTTTATTTCCCTGATCTTGATAACGGTCAGAAATATGGAAAAAAATGCTATCCCCTAAGCATTTAGACAAAATTTAGATTTGTTGAAACCATACTTGATTTCTCTTGAATGTAAACAAGTAAATTGAAAAAAATTGTCTAGTTTTTAATAAAACTTGTATTAATGAAGGTTTGATGCCTAAAAAGACAGTGTGTGTGTGTGTGTATGATATACATTTATTATGTTTAAGATAATATTATAAAATAAGAATAATCAAAGAAAACTAATAAGATGTTGAAAATTTCTCAGCCTGATCAAGAAGCGAATGACCTAAAGTAATAAAACAAACTTGCTACTCTATATATTCATGCTGAGGTTAGTCAAATTTAGCTCATCATGGCCTGAAGATTACATTCAGACATGAAACAGACTATCGCTGTTCAGTAATGAACTCATTGTCCACTTTTATATATTTTTTCTTTCTGTTTATGTATGATTAAAATATAAAACTTACTTTAAATTACATATATATTTGTGATATTTATAAATACTGTCAATAAATTTCTGTCTGTATTTTTTACAATTTCTTTTCTTAAATTAATGATTTAAAACATTCTTATGTAATTTCCTTTTCTCCATCTGTTAATTCAATTTTAATTTAATTTAAATGCTTTTTAATGAGAGACTTAAATTTTATTATATTGTGTGTATTGTGAAATACATTTGCCAAACAAAAATAGAAAAAAAAAGTCCTAATAATCAATAGCTTCTGTTTTGATAAATTTAGATCACAAATAAGAAATATTAAAATGCAAGAGAACAACTTTTTTAAGTATTCCTTGCCTGGAACATCTATTAAACTCACACCAGACCTTAATGGGAACTTATAAACACAATCCATCATGAAAGATGTTGAAAATAAAATTGGCTCCCTGTACTGCTCCAGAAAGTACCTGACTCCTCCTGTCAGGATATATCTATACAAGAGCCAGATTAAAAAAAAAAAAGAAAAGATTATTGCTTCTATATCTTTGATGGAGCTGCACAATCCTCACTTTCAGCTTATCACCATATAGTGTTGAAACACCAATTCCCATACAATCACCAAAGTCAAGCAACATCAAGCCTGGTCAGTACCTAGATAGGTGACTGCTTGGGAATACCAGAGGCTGTAAGCTTGGATGTGTGGTTTGTATAATGTATAATGACTCAGAATTATTAATCAAATAGCTTCATTATATTCACTTATATGCAAATACCTATGGGAAAGGTATGAACCCACCTCCTGTCTCACTGTAGGTTAATTTGAAAGCATATTAGTTGTATCCTTATTATCTCCAATAAATAAGAAAAGGAAAAATTCTTACAATCTAAAAATATTTTCTGGTTTTAAATAAGCTGCAAAGAGTTGATAAGCCATATAAAATGAATGGATCAATCAATCCATCCATCCTCAATGTCTAGCCTCAGTTGGGTTCTAAAGTGTTTGTACAGTTTTGTGGGTGATGAATTGTTTCCCACCTTTCACCCCCTTTCTCTGCTAGCTTCTCACTACTCTATATTTTCCTGGCAGATATTGGGGCAAACTACATTTTTTCGTTCCCCCAGTTCAGACCATCACAGACAGGACTTGCCATACCATGTAAACAACTTTCTCATTCGCTTTATATTCTATTGGTTCCACTTAGACAACTTATTTTCCATAACTCTTGCAATATGGAATAGATTCCTGAAAAGATGTTTCCCTGAACATTTATCTTGTTAAATGAAGATATCTGAGGGATATAACAGAATGTGTTTCAGACAGTTTCAGATTGTCTTGATGGTTATTAGCTGCATGAAGTACAAGAACCATGTCAAACAACCTGGACAAAGGAGGTCACAGTGTAACCAGACCTTAAGTTCTTGATAAATTACTTTTTTAGACAAAGATGACAAGACAAAGAATGATATTCTCTATAAGACAGTAGTTATTAGTGGGCAGTTGCCTCCCAAAAATTGTATTCTTTATAGAGCTCAAAATGGGCAGCTTCCCACATAGAGGCCAAAAGAAAGGATTTCGAGACTACTTTAAGCATGCTCTTGCCTTCTGCAATATTGACTCAACACAATTAGAGATTCTCACAAAGGACTGAATCAGCTAGTGGTCTGTGTCTCTGCAATGGTGCACTTCAAGGAGCAGAAATGAGGAGCGCTTGAGGGGAGGTGATACCAGCATCATCTGCAACCTGCCAATTCTGCACCAGGCATGTTTCCGTGCCACCTGTACCTGAGAACTTGTCGTTTGCAGATCGGGCTGCTATCTTATTTAGCAGCCCACAGAAGAAAGAAGGAGATGGAAGGACAGTGTCATCGTCAATAATGATGTATAGCCTAAGAGGGAGAGAGAGAGAGTGCTGAAAACAGAGAAAATCACAGAGAGTGGACAAACAGGAAAGAGAGAAGGCTTGAGTTGATATGAAATGGAAGCCTGTTGGTTCCCTCATTTCTGCTTCATCTCTATCCTGCTTATCTACAGCTGAAGGTTACAACTAAATAAAATTTTCTTACTATTACAATCGTCTCATAGTTTTATTTTGTGGGTAATGATCTGGCCAAAGAATTATTTTTTTTTAAGCCACAAATATTTGACTGAAAGAAGCTGCACCTTGAGAACAAATTTGATTTTTGGTCTGAGCTGCAATGGAACAGATTACAATTTTAACCTTTTCAAGTCTTGGGTCATCTGTTATTTATCCTACATATCATCATAATATGGAACTCTTACTATGCAACATCCCCATTCAATAACCTTGTACCTTGATTGGCACTTAGGCCTTGTATTGGATTGGATGAAAGATTCCCAAGATCATGTAAATAAAATTTCAAGTTAGTTTTATTATTTTATGAAAAAAGCATTGAAAACGTCTCAGCTCAACCCACTTTCAAAGTCTTATTAAATGACCAAATAGCAGAATTTTGTTAAAATATTTGGCAGAGGACATTTCAACACCCCAACTCAGATATCTATTTGGGATATTTATGGTTCTTGTTTGGTCTTTTTTTTACAACTTGGAAAATTGAGTATTTACACTTGTAAAATGTCTTTAGAGAATGAATATTTGTGATACACATTTCCCTATTACTCTTGGGTATGTCTGTCACTAATCATTTTTCTCCTTGAAAATATCAGAGAGACTTCATTTTATGAAGAGAGAGAGAGAGAGAGAGAGAGAGAGAGAGAGAGAGAGCAATGACAGCAGATTTTACATATTTCATAAGAAAATAGATGTTTATGTAAAGCAGGTTTTTACAGTCATGAGTTTTTAAAGACCTTTCATTTACATTAATAATTTTTTTTTTATCATCCCAAGCAAGGCTAAGTTACTAAGATACAAACAGTGGTGAGAGAATATGAGAAAAAACCCTATTAAGAAGAGAGAAAAATAAAAGAACAGGAACTAAGAAAACAGAAAAAAATAATAACTGACATTGCATCAATATTGATTAAAAAGTACTGTTACAATAGATTCACAAGGTGGTGGGGAGGATGCAATGGTTCTTTCTAGTGTCCAGTGGTGAGAGTAGCTTCTACCTTCATCCAAGTGATTGTCACTTAAGCATATGACATATTTTCTGAGTGCATTCAGCGATGACACAAACCTAACCTCTAGGCATTATAATGTGGGGTGCCATATTATAATTCTTGCTCACCTTTGGTGTTTAGGGAGGGAATGTTGAACAGCACCAGATATGCCTAAAATATTGTTCAATCTGTTCCACTACCATACCTGCAACAAGCCTTAAGTGGTAAAAATGGAAGAAAGTAAAATTTTTATGAAAGCATTCAACAAACCTAGTGATGCAGTAGTTAAGAAATCTAAAAAAAATTTAGAGCTTCACTTGACATTGAGATTAAACTTTTGAAAGCAGCATACTCTCCCCTTAAGTTCAAAAATAAGTTTCTCTTTATCATGAAGGAAATCTGGATTCAAAAGCCCATCATAAAATATTGAAGCATATCATACGTTAATGTACTTTGGGAATAAAAAGGTAATTTTAAAGATCCTCACACGTAGAGTGGTATCTCAATTGGATCCATTATGGTTAAAGTAGTAAGTAATATTTTAATAACTAGACTATAACTATTCTATAAAAGTCAACATCTATTGACCCAGTTTGGCTTTTTTTCTGGTAAGGAATGCAAAAATGGCATGTCATCAAACAGGAAATTGCATACATATCGAATATTGTATACCTTTTATGTTGATCTCATAGCAGCATATAACCACATCAATTGAGACTTCCAAGCTCTGACTCCATTGAATGCCTAAACATGATAGAGGAACTGTCTTACTCCACTAAGTTGTATATGTTTGAAGGCAGAAACATCAAATCACCACTTGTGGATCCCAGGAACATTAAAAACCTATCAACATCAGGCTTTTATCATTCTATAAAATTCAACTTCTAATGACCCAATGCTTTTGCCCTGCTAAGTGATAAAATGATGAGAGATATATCATTAAAAACTTCCATAAGATAGCTATCCATCAGATACAAAGCTGTATACTTGATATATTGATCTGACAGCAGCATATGACCGCTTCAATGAAGACTTGTCTCAGCATTCAGAAATTGTTTTCCAAGCTCTGACTCCACTGAAGGCCTTGATCCCACAGAACAAAGTATTATGTGTCTGGTGAAGACCCAAAAACTAAATAATTTCAAACCTCATCAGGAGTACAAAAAGGAGTAATAAGAGCCCCTGTTTAATCTTTATATAGTCTATACTTTGTCAGATTGTGACACTATTTGTTACTGGTAAATAAGGAGGTTGAATGAATAGAACAAATACTGATAGACTCCTGATAAATAATAAGCAAGATTAATGAATAGACCGAATGACATATCAATAAACCCTCATGGCGAACAATTGAAGATTTCTCAAAAAGGCTGCGAACAGGTGGCTATCAGAGAAAACATTCAAATATGAATGGTCATATGGCAAATATTTTGACACTTGGTTGATGACATACAGCTAAAAATATGGGCTGTGAAGGCAAGAGGAGAGAATTGGATTGGATTTAAAATCATAATTTAGAGAAAAGAATTATCTTAGAGAATGTCCCTGATGGGACCCAAAAGGTGTGGAAAGCTGTCTGGATTGTGTTTCAATTTTGGACAATGAAAAACATGGGGGTGGACATAGAAAAAATTTTCTGTGTAGATAATGAACTTGAAATTAATCTTTTCTTATGTCTTCACCCTGAGGCTGTCAACAACCATTGGTTGGAGGGTGGCAGGTGCAGATGAGACACCAAGAAAGGTGGAGGAGCTACCCACATCCACTGAGGAGTATTAGTGGGAAATGGTGCAAGACACCCCATGTGATTATCTGCCAATAAGAATCTCCAACATCAGCCTTGTGGCAAACTTCACCAAATCAGCAAAACAAACTTTACCAAGTTTGTTAACTTTGTCAATTTGATCTTGGCCTGTCTTATGATCAAAGCAAATCACAACATGGGATAGGGCAAGGCCTGGATCAAAGCAATCAACTATTTGATCAGCCGTGGGTTTCAGGCATCTTGGATGACCAGGGAGGCGCTTGAGGGCAACAAGATCATTTAAATATTTTGTACTATTAGAAATTAGTACTCCTTTTTTTTATTCAGAGACTAGTATACTGATGATGGGGTGCATGCTGATGACATAGTTATTCATAGTTGGTAGAAGAATGTTCTTGAACAAAAAAAAAATCAACATTCTTTGTCAAGAAGTAGGACTTGAGATAAACCTTTCCAAAACAGGAACTATGATTTAGAATTGGAATGAAAGAAGTGATGGCACATTTTTTTTTTTTTTAAGCTTAGCGCCCCGAGCAAGGCATGAAGCCACTAGGATGCAGGGGGGTTGCAGAAGATTTGTAGCAAGAGCAGATAGGAGTGATAGAAGAAAGGATGAAGGGAAGGGTAGTGTGTAGATCAAGGTAACATACTCTGAATCCATCCTAAAAATTCAGAATGTTGTATTAATAAATTCTAATAACTTCAATTAATTTTGTATAAGGATCATTTATAACAAATTTAGTATAAGAGATCAGGAAATTGAATACAGGATAAGTTTGGGGTATTTAACACAAACCTGGAAACTCAAGTCATGTTCTTAAATAACCTTGTTAGGTGTAAATTCTAATATGGATGTCATGTGATTTTCTCAGATAAATGATTAGAAATGGCTCCAAGTGAATGAATCCTCTTGGTCTTAAAAAAGACAATTTTTCACCAGATCATATGAACTGGCATTAAAAAATCATAAAAAGTATTATCAAATAACAAAAAACACATCACTTGAAGAATTTTATTGCTACTGTTTGTTTAGTGGCATATCAACTGCTTATGGGTCATTTCAATGCCAAAATTTTTTTTTCACAAAAAATGTATTGCTGTTATTTTTATACTTTCATAGTGTTTTGAACCCACTTTTGGGGTTAACTATTTTGCCATAGTTGGGACCGCCAACAGGTGCTATCATTCAGAGTGGACCTGGGAACATCAGCAATTAAGAGGTGGTTCCATGCTCCTCAAAACCTACTTGTTTCCAGATGTAGTTTATCGCCATACCTATGATGCTGAAGATTTCTAACCTCAATAATAAAACAATGG
Organism: Acanthosepion lycidas; assembly: GCA_963932145.1. Classification (NCBI taxonomy): domain Eukaryota; kingdom Metazoa; phylum Mollusca; class Cephalopoda; order Sepiida; family Sepiidae; genus Acanthosepion; species Acanthosepion lycidas. Next base: position 21,107,860 of record OZ010577.1, read on the forward strand.
GCAGAACATGTAAGGAGAGGGAAAATAAAGGAATAAATAAATATATTGATTTTCTATATTACCTTCAGCAAAATTGATTGATTCATTTTCTATGGCTTATCAAACCTTTGCAGGTTATTTAAAACCAGGAAATATGTTTAGATTGTAAGAATTTAAAATTTTTTTTTTGAAATAATGATTTTGTGATACAAGTATTACTAATTAACCGATAGCTGGGGAAAGAAGAGGTAGATTCTTACCTTTCCCATGAGTATTTGTGTGTAAATGAATATAATAAACCCAACTGAAATTGGAACTGGTTTCTCCATTTAACAATTCTGAGCCATTACCCATTATATCACCTGGTATTCCCAAGCATTCACCTACACAGGTCCAGGCAAATGTTGCTTAATTACAGTGATCATACAGGAATCAGAGTTTTAACAAGATATGACCATAAGCAATTATATAAAAAGTTAGGAAGAAACTCCCTTCACTATTAGAAAGAGCAATCACTGAACTTGAGATTAATTTCCTGAAAAATTATTTTAAAAAAAAAGATGTTATAAATTTCAACTAACAGTATTGCTAACTTTTAAATCAATGAATGTTGAAGGTGTCTTGTATGAAAAAGGGTAATTACTATTTGTAAGGTTTGTCTACCTTCCATACAGTTCAGATTTGACATTATGTTTTCTAGCTTTTCCCAAAGCTAATGACATTCAGTCACCCCCACCCATGAGGGTGTCATGTGGCACAAGGCCTTTTTAATGTGGGATTTTTCCCAAAGCTAACGATATTTAGTCACCCCCCACAAGGGCATCATGTGGCACAAGGCCGGTTTAACGTGGGATCTCCAAGCCCATCGGCTCGGCCAAAAATAAACCCTTTGAACCCGTATACCTCCCTGAAAGAGACTCCGCCCTTCGGCGTAACCTCGTTCGGGTTACTCCCCGCCCGAAGGCAGGGAGTTCAACCGATCAACCAGTCAGCTAGTGAAACATCACAGATAAAATTATGGAAATGCAATGAGGCAACTGATGATGGTCACAAAATAAGATTGAATATAAATCCACCTCTTCTCCCTCCAGGTATAGGTTAATAAGACTTATGACATTAAACTATTATTAAATAAAAAAAAATATTCTGCCCAGCCATGTTATATTTTAAAGCACTTGCCAATGTAAGGGACTGCCTCTCCAGGCTAATAATATAATGTTCACCTTACTAATAAATCAGTCATAGTGAGATTCAAAATTGGGTTACATGGTCAGAAAGTGAATGTTATAACCACTTGGCTATGATACATCATTTGAAAATATATAAACACTGCTCAAGTATTCACATATATGAACACATAAAAATACAAATTCTGCACTTATTTAACTGACATGATTATCAGTAAATAAAATTATATATATATATATATATATATATATATATATATATATATATATATATATATATATATACATTTATAGATGCATTAAATATGAATCTTATTGGAAAGATAATAAACTTTTGTTTTTATCTACACATAAGCATGTTAGCCTTTTATACATGCGCTTAGTTATATCTCTGCACTTTGTATAAACATTCATAAAACATACGCAAGTGTAATGTAATCTTAGATATGTTCATCTCCAAATATAGCTACAAGTTGGATGATATTTCAAAAGCCAAACTTGACACTTGAAAGTTTTTGATACATGATGAGATTTTCTGTTTTTTTTCTTTTTCAAACAGAATTTATCAAAAATCCATTTCAGCTCAAGGCTGTAATCCATTTTGCAATTTAAGCAAGAACCAATGAAATGCAAGTACCATTTGCAGACAGATGATACTAACAGAATCATAATTTATCTTTTCTGTCACATGCAAACAATGCCAAATAAAATACTGGTACAATTTAACATGCTTCAATATAAATCCATTCTTGCCAAAATATTTGTGCAGAAATTCAGTAAATATTTTTCATTTTTGTGATGCTTCAATGAATAAAGGAATATATTATTACTTTTAATTTGAATATGAAAATAATGTCAGGATTCACACACACACACAGTGTTTGTGTAGATACAATCTTAAGACCTGAAGAGTGTGTTTACGCATGAAACAAACTGCTGCTACTGGGTAATGACCTCAATATCAATATGCTCTATCTCTGATATCAAGTACTTTAACCCATAAATATAACATACCTTAAAACTATTTTTTATTATATATATATATATATATATATATATATATATATATATATATATATATATATATACACACACACACAGAGTGTGTCAAAAATACTTTTACAGACTTTGGGGGTGAATTCCTCACACCAAGACAAGGACAAAAGTCCATATAATCATATGTCCATAAATCCTTCATTTTCGAGTTATTAAGTTTAAAGTTTACAGTAGATGCTGTTAAACGTACAATCCAAAAATACTTTTACAAACATTGGGGGCAGGTTCCTGATACCAAAACAAGGTAAAATGTCCATATGAACATATGTCCAAAAAGCTTGTGCAGATGTATTGCACCTCAACACTGCAACTACTATATGTTCAATGCATGTTCAAAATGTCCCCCACTTGCTTCTACACATGCATAGACCTGCCAGATCCTTTCAAATACTCATGCACGGTTTTGAATGGTGTCACAGGCCACCATGACATGTTGAAGCATCTCTGAATTATTAATATTGCTGTATAAAATAATTGTTTTAGATGGCTCCATAGATAAAAGTCCAAAAGATTGAAGTTGGGGGAATCTGCAGGCCATGGAACCAGTCTTTCCCTACCTACCCATTTTTCATGGTAGGTGTCAGTGCACTGCGAACAATTTGAGCCCCATCATGCTTGAATCACATGCATCTTCATATTAGCAGGGGTACATCTTCTTGCAGGTCTGGAAGTGTGTTTAAAATAATGTCCCTATAGACAGCTCCTGTGTTGGAGACATATGGACATATCAGACAGTCACTTACAATTCCAGCTCACACAATAATCATAAACTGATGCTGGTGTCTAGCCTGTATTGTATCATAAGGATTCTGGTCTGCACACAAATGTTGGTTGTGAAAATTTATTATTTTATCTCTTGCAAATGTTGCCTCATCCAAAAGCAACACTACAGAGACAAACAATAGATCAGCAGTTTGTGCAATAAACCATCAGCAAAAGTTTTTCAAAGATGAGTGATCATGTTGCAAATGATATGGATACAAGAGCTATATACTCCATGCAGTACTATAAGATATATGATGTGCTAGAGCCACTTGACGAGTTCTGATATACCTGGATCATCTCTAATAATGTGTTCTTCATGGTCAGGCATACTAGCAGATTTTGGTCTTCCCTGATCCATACATTGTGATGCCATGGATCCTGTCTCAGTAACATAATGATAAACATCAGCAAAGGTTGGATGACTCGACTGTCTTTGGTGTGAAAACACAAATCTGATACAGCCACGCAGCCTCACAGCCATATGTAAAAATTATATCTGCTTGCTCACAATATGAATAACCTGCTATTGTTAATCAGATTACATCTCAGTTAACTTACTATGACACATGTTAAATGTTAAAGATAGACTAACCACAAATGTACACAAAAGATAAATGTAACCTAGTCTACATTTCAACACAGTCCCATGTACCATAAACTTTCTTTAAACTTAATAACTTAAAAACAAAGGATTTGCAGACATATATTTATATGGATTTTTGTCCTTGCATTGGTGTGAGGAACCCACTCCCAAAATTTATAAAAGTATTTTTGATGCACCCTGTATATTGTTATTCTTTAGGTAAAATATATTGGAAATGACTGGATTCGGAATGTCCAGTCTAGACATAAAATAAATTTACTCTAAAGTCCTTAAATAATGTTTAAATCTCTTAAAAAAGCATCTAACACAATCAAAGATGAACCTCTCCTAACAAAAAGATAAAATAATAAAAATCAGCCATCACCAATCGATGCCATTTCACATTTAATAATAATTTTTATAAGCAAAAATCTGCATTTCTAATAGAACTGCCTCTTAGTGGACTGATGGCACATATTTTCTTAGAGTTTCTCAAATATGGTCCTTTCCAAAATATTTTATCTAAATAATCAACATTATATATATATATATATATATATATACATATATATATATATATATATATATATATATATATATATATATATATATACACACACACAAATAGTTGAATGTCTGATGATTACACTTAAGCATAAAATAATTTTCACCATCCATTGTAGATATCAATATCTACACTGCTTAGGGTTTGGCAGGTATTTTAGAACAAAGATTCACGTCATCAAAAGTATTGAATTGCTGGTCATAGAGGAAGTTTGCCATTGAGCAGAATAGGTCATAGTCACTTGCAACAGCATCGCGACTGTATAATGGATGTAGAAGAATCTCAACACTGTCCACCTGTTTGAATGTCAACCTGGCTGTGTATGACCTTGCATTATATTGCTGAAACAAAGCCTGACCTCGATTGACCAATGCAGGATACTCCTTCTTCAGTTTGTCATACACATGTTCTAGCTGCTGGCAATACAGTTTAGTGTTGATGGTGCAACCATGTGGAACAAGCTCCAAATGCAGTACTCCTTGGAAATTCCACCAGGCAGAGATCATGATTTATTGTTTTCTTTCTGCTTCCGAAGTGAGTCAGGACAATATGGCCAACCTAGTATTTAAATTAATTTACATACATTCTAACATGCATCTATTTTTCTCTATCATTTAAAAAAATTTTAAATATTACAAAAGATTTATGTCACATTTTCCAAAGAAAATGTTGGAAATGTTACTCTAAAATATAGCATGTAATCATTACTCTTTTTTTTTTCCTAATGTGAAAAAATATTTGTTTGTATAGAAAAAGAAGCTGGGAGAATAATGGAGTAACAATACAGTCTTTGGGTAGTAAATAGGCAAGTAAAAAAAATCTTTCACAAATCTACACATTTACTTACTGTGTTGTGCTGATAGTATGATGTGTATTGATACAGAAAATGGAATCGGGAATCGGCAATTTGAGTTCAAATTTAGAACTGGTCTATTGCATTCAATTTCACAAAAATGCCCTTGGCAGAGCCATGAATCTGTTTATTCTCTAGCCTCCCCAAATAATGGATTCAATAGCAGTATAGAGTGGGCCTACTAGCCTTGGGTGATAATCATCTAAGAGAAAAGAAAACTCTAAATTCCAAATTGTGGAGAAGGCAACAGGAAACCACTCCACTATCTTTCCCAATAATGCATGGTAATTCACAGATAATAAAGAACAGGAATCTGAAGTGCCATAACTGGCCATGTTCTGTGCAGTTAGTGTGAAATAATACTAATTCCCTTCATCCACTCCCTTCAAATTCAAAGGACTGAAAAAGAAGAGAGAAAGGAATTTTTGAGCCTATGTGAAATTTTCTATGGACCACTGAAAATCTTGCTTTCACCGAAATTATCTGGTCAGCCAAGAAGAATGGGAAAAACTAACGAGGCTATGAAAAATTCTTTTGATATAAAAGTAGGAGAAAAATTAAATTAATCAGTCTGTGGAGTATATGAATTCATGTGAAAAGTTTTGTTTCAGTTCTCACAATTATGTTGAAGTTCTTGTCAGTATAAAATTATTTGCCTATTAAATTATGGGTTTCTAACCAAACACATAACCCTTCACAAAAGTTTTTTTTTTTAAATGCTATATCCTTTTAGAACAATAACAGATTCTATTATCTTTTAATATCTACAAATTGACATGGTTTCTTGGGAAAGAAAAGAGAGTGTGTTTTCCCCATGTATCAGTACTTTTCAATGCCCTCTCATACACATTATGGTGTCTATAAATTTTGCTTTTTATAATATATGCTCCTTGACTAGTTGAGCACTTTTGGCATGATCCGATATTTTAAATCATACTTTACATATTCTGCAATATGGAAAGTATAAGTACTGTTTTCATATATATATATATATATATATATATATATATTAAAATCCCGTGACTTGTTTGTAAGACAGGTATATATTAGGTTGGTGCAAAAATAATGTCATTTTTTGACATATTTTTTAACGTCAAAAAACGACATTTTTTGCACCAACCTAATATTTCCTACTGGTAGGAATGGCAGGTGTAAGAGTCTAAGGAAAATTCAAGATTTCAAATGTTATATGTCAAGTTAGGTAGATTCTTAAAACTTGGAAGATATACTCCTGTCTTCACTTTGGTGCCTTGTTGTAGAACAGTGACCTGCAGGCTTGACCATTAACAGTGGAATGGGTTTGGGGGTCCCAATCATATGACATTGCACTATTTGAGGCTCAGTTTCATATATATCAGAATGTTTACCACAACATGGCATTTAGTAGCTTAACTTGTAAAGCATACTAATTTGCTCATGTCATGAGTTAATCCTTACTGAATAGTCCACTAGTTTGACTTTGTAGCATAATAAACTAAGCTATAAGGGGCCTTGGCATTGAACAATGGTTAGCAAGCTAGTCTTGTAAGCTATAATTACTGTGATTCTCATTGCATACTCCTACACTTGTACCAGTCAAAGCTATATTTAGTCACTACTGTTATAAATGCATATATGCTAGTATAAGAGAACAAATGAAACAACAAGTACTGCTGGTGAGGCAAAAAGGAAAAAAAGACATAAATTGTTAATATAAAATTCTGTGTATTATTGATACAGAGGATATGAGTGGATGTATCTTTGTGAGCAAGGGAAGCCACTTGCAGGAAGAGTAAAGTTGGTAGGGCTTGGAGTTGGTATGTGTGTCGGGTCAGATTGGTTGACAAAAGCCACTGGTGGTGATGCTGACAGCTTGCTCATTCACTGCACAAATGTTACAGTATTATGAGAGGTGTTTGTTGTTTTCTTCACGTTTTTTTCTTTGGCAGCAACATTTGTGATTGTTTCCTTTTACAGTGTATTTTATTTTGAGAGGATTTGTTTTGTGAGTCAAATGTAATGCTCAAAGTCTCTGTGCAGAGGACAGCATTTTTTACTTCTGCTTTCTTAGTATTCACATCTGGATAACATGTAGAGTGAATCAGGAATCAGAAAAAGATCTCATTCGAAAACAGTGAATAACACTACCTATAAAACATACTTGATTTTCACTGGGTTTTTTTTCCTCTAGGATTTTTTATGTCCTCTACTATCTGTGATGTCTTTTATTTCAAGCAAGTCAAGGTCCAGATGATAAAGAAAGAAAACAAAGACAAAACCAAATTAAATTTTTTCTCATGTACCTGAGATTGTCCAGTCATGACACCTACATTTATAACAAGTAAATGTATATTTCAACAATTAAAAACTTCATAAAAATACATACCCAAACCAGATTATGTTTTTTTTTTTGATAAGCATTTCCATGTAGAATGACAGAATAAAACAGATCAACCAGATATTTTACTTACATCTAACAATTCAAAAGTAAAGTAAAACACATGCACACACGAGGAGGTGATAAAAGCATCTCAAGCTGACCCACTTATTAAAATCTGACCAAATGACTAAACAGCAGAATGTTTTTTATTAGCAACTAGTTTTCATCATTTTACTCTTGAAATAGATAGATAAATAAATAGCTTAATGTAAGTTCTATGTTAATAGTTTATTTTCTTGCAGTTCTCACATGTGGAACTATCTTCCAATTTCTTATTTCTCTGTCATCTACAATCTTCAAGGCTTATGGTAACACCACATTGAAACGCTATTTCCTGCATGATCATCAGAGTGAAGCAATGACAAGCCTGGTCATTACCCGGATAAGTGACCTCTTGGGAATACCTGGCACTGTAATCTTGGATATGTAGGTGGTGCAATGGATAACAGCTTGGAGTTTTTAATCAGAGAGCCCAGTTCCAATTCCAGTTGGGTTCGTTATATTCCCTTATGCACAAATACCCTTGGGAAAGGTATGAATCCATCTCTTCTCCTCCCAGCTATGGTTTAATTAGTAAGACTTGTATCACTAAACCATTATTAACTTTAAAAAAATTCTTATTATCGAAAAAATATTTCCTGGCTTGAAATAACCTGAAAAGGTATTGATAAACTGTAGAAAATGGTTTTATCAAAATTAAATGCAACATCAATCACCTATGTTATGTCCCCTTGAATCCTGTCTTTTATTGTCCTCTCTCCTTACCAAAGTTTTCTCATTCTCTTTCACTCCCAGTAGCCCACTGCATGTTAATGGCATTATCACTTTGCTTGGGAGTGAAATGATTAAAACAAATTCCTTCTTGACATATGAAGAACTTTTCAGCACTCCCTATATATATATATATATATATATATAAACATATATTGTTAAATATAACAGATGATGTTTATTATTTTTTATCATGAGCTGTTTTAAACTTCATACGTTTGCTTTAATTTTGGTTGAAAATAGAGACAAAAAATTGTCCAACATCTGAATATTTTTTTATTAAGTTGTTCCTTGATCTAAGCTTTTGGTTCACATGAGCCATCTTAAGAGTGGTTATATGGACTGAAGATGGCTTATATATATATATATATATATATATATGAATCTGCTGATTGTGTGATGGTTATCACCATGGAAAGTGTCATTGATGTGTTGAATTCAAATTCTGATCAATTTCATTCACTTTGCACTTATATAGATGGAAAGTGCATGAATTGATCCTGCTCTAGTTATGGATTAAATCATAAGGTAGACTGATCTCACTTGCATTGTATGGTAGGGGAAAAGAAATTCTAAATTCATACCTGATGAGGGCTGTTTGTAGACTTCATATAATACTGTGCACCATTTGTCTGTTTTCAGTTCTGAAAAGTAAGCCTTCACCACAATAATGAAATCATCTGTATGGGCAGGCTAACATTAGACCAATATATATATATATGTATATATACAGAGTGAGGATGGGTAAATTGTTGCTATTTTGTTTCTGATTTTGTCAACTGCACTGTATAGTAGGGTCAACTGGGCACAGTCTGTGAGAAAAAAAGCACCATAATGCAATTCCCTCTGCCAGAAATTTGGAAACGGCATACTATACTGCTTGGCTTTCACACTGGAAGCTCCAATTTGAGCATTTCAGAGTGTTTGGGTGTTAATTTGAAGACAGTGCAGAGAATCTGGAGAGAATTGGAGGAGTCTAATGGTGATTACGAAGGTACAGCAACTTGAAAAACTTACTCTGATCATTCTGATAAGAAAAGAACTCCCAAATTTGCTGGTGAGAGCCTCAGACTCAACATGGAGGCCTATATCAAGTGCCTTGAGGAGGCAGTGCTGCTATGGGTCAAGAGGGTGGCTGCTGGAAGACCCTATGTCTAACAACAGGACTCTGCACCATGACATACAAGCAGGAGAATCCAACAATGGGTGTCAAACAATTTCTGTGACCACCTACCTCCCCAAACTACAACCCCCTTGATTATTATGTGTGGGGCGCAATTGAGCACCAAAGATGAGCTGAAGGCAAGGATTTTGGCAGCATTTACCAACTTAAACAAAGAGTGCCCAGAAGAATTGCAGGTGATACTGAAGTCATATGGAGGTCATGGTTGAAGCCAATGAGGATTTTATTGAGTAAATTTACTCTTTCATATTTCAAAATATTTTTATGTAATTTCAGTAAAAATTTCATGTTAAACCATCTCACATCCTCCCTCCATGAGAAAAAAGGAGTCTTGATCTCCACCTCTTTTCTAAGTCATGAGGAAAGCCTAGCCCCAGAGTTTCTAATTCTGTGGCACATGGAAACATGGCATTAGTGAATATCGATGCCAGCATGACAGTGGTTGTAAAGCATGGGCAATTTTTGCTCTTGGCCCATATGTACAGATATGGGCACCCCAAGTAAAAAAAGTGGAGGTGATTAAATACTAATGAGTGTTAATCTCTTTCTTTTAACTGAAGGGAATTCTAGCCCTTGAGATTATAACCCAGTCACAATACCTCCTTCATTACACAAAAGAGGAAGGGTCAGTGGATATTTACACCACCAGCGTTTATGGAGACTGGGCAGTGTTTACACTTGCCCTATATAGATAGACATATGAGTATCCCATATAAGATCAACTATGTGTCATATTCTGCTGGCAAGTAAGTAAATATTGAAAGGAGTGTTGATGGTATACAAAAATTACAATTTGTGAATAAAAAATTATTTATAAAATCATATGTAAGTATTTATTTTGAATTATTAATGTAAATTAAGTTAATCTCCTTATAAATACAAAGAATTAGAGATCTGTCATATGGAAACATAAGCCTAACAAATGCACAAACACTTACATACTTGCAGATCAATTTACTTATATGAGGAAATTGACATGTGTCTCTGTGTGTGCATATATATATATATATATATGTATGTATTTATATGGAAGAAATATAGTTTAATGGTATGCTATATTTATGGGTAAAAGAGCTCAATAACAGCAATAGAGCATATATAAAGATACAATTGTACAGAAAGGTCAACACCAAGCAGTGACTGTTTCATGCCTTCTTTAAGTTTTTATTATATTTTTCTTGTACAAGAGATTTCTTATTTGGATAGGTGTAAGATTGTGTATGAATGGTCTTTTCAGCTAATCTATTAACCATTATCAAGGATGATTCTTTTGTTTAACTTGATATGTAGATTGTGATGCCATTTATATATATATATATATATATATATATATATATATATATATATTTTTCGTGGTACAAAATTTTATCACTGCCATGAATAGACAAAAATTAGTTTTATTATTACCCTCATGATAATAAAAAGTAAAAATGAAAAACGGGCTAGCTAACCGGTTTCGTACCTCACTCAACAGAGCTAAATCGAGGTAAATAGAGTAAATTATATAATTAAAAAAAAGAACAATGGACAAAGTTTATTATTGGGGGGGAAAAAAAAACATTAAAATAGTAATTAGTTGGAAGCCTAATATAAAGTCCTTCTGTTTACAAAGAGAAGGCTTTAAATATAGAATATAGATGGCCTCCGACACTTTTAGGTGGTAATTTGAGTGGGACTTGCTAAGGATGGTAAAAGCATTCGCACTAAAACTAACAGCACAATTATGACTATTTATAAGGTGTTCTGCGATGAAAGACCCATATGCATTGGTCAGAATGTCCGAGGGAGTGTACTTCCGGTTTCGGATTTTTGCTGGAATGTGTTGTTTTATTCTAGCATCTAGCTTTTGCATTGTTATATATATATATATATATATATATATATATATATATATATATATATACACATACACAAACATTTCAAAATTTTTGCACATATTTCATATATCAAGCTATGTCCAACTTATGCTTGAAGATCACTTGAGGCAGGAAACTGATAGTGACCATTCAAAGTTGATTCCTGTCCAAACTGTTTATATCTACAAATTCTCTATCTCTTATAGGAAGCTCTCTTCATTCATAAATGTTGAAATATTTTAAACAGTGTATATATATATATATATATATATATATATATATATATATATATATATATATATATATATATAGTATTAAGTAAATTGCAGGTTCTTTTACCAGGTGGAAAAGCTTTTTGTGCAGGTAGGTTTTTGTCATAAAGCGCTCAATATCAAAAGTTAGGATAGAACAAGGGTTGACAACCTGTGACACATCAAGCAGTTTCCAATGTCACGCAACCACAAATGACATCACAAAGTCTGAACCAATAAGTACGACAATGCAAAGAAAATATTTAGCTGTTTCAATTTTTATATATACTAAACTATATATACTATATTACAGTATAAAAATATATTGTAGAACAGGTATATTAACCTTGACCTGTATAAAAATATCTATGCTGTTGGCACACTGAATGATTTTAAAACCCTAAGTCAGCACATCGTTAGCAAAAGGTTGCCAAAGATTGATAAAGGTTAATAGAACTAATTTGGAGGTGTTTATCACTTAGCTGAGTGGTGTTGGTTCAGTCATACCTACTACATAGTTTTGTGAGCAGATCAAGATAACATGTCCACTCTTCAGGGCTTATATATATATATATATATACACACACACACACAAACTGGGTTGGAGAAAAACTCATGGTGTTTTTCAAAGACAATATTTAGATATTTGCTTATAGACTTATTCAGTTATGTATATGCCATTTTATTCCATGACATTTTACCATCTCTGAAGCAGCTTCATAATTCTGTCCTCCCAGAACTTAGAATCTTTCTGGATAATGAACTGGTCTGAATGGTTTTGACAGTCTTTCAAAGAATTAAATTTCTTCCGATGGAGATAAGGATAAAAAATAATTGGTAATCTGATGATGAAATGGCAGGTGTGTATCACAAATGTAGTTAGACATCACAGTTAGGTATGCAAAAAAGTGTGAGCTCTGCATTGTCCTGCTTAGCCAATTCTGAATGCTTTTCATTAGTTGCTGCCTTTAATTGGTCCAACATGTTTAAATTCAATATTTGATTTGGTGGAAGGAGTTTGTAATACAAAATGCCCTTCCAATCCTACCAGATAGATAGTGTCACCTTCTTCAGATGCAGACCAGCTTCTTGAATGGTTAATGACGGCTCATTTTAAGAAATTTTTCACTTCAGATTGTTGTAGACAATCTATTTTTCATTGCCCATGATTGTTCTTTTCGACAATGGGTTGTTTTTGCTATGTTTGAGCAGAGAATTGCAGATGGAAATTATTTTTTTTCTTTTAATTTCCCATTGTCATGTGACTGGGAATATTTTCAATCAACATTTCAATTTGGTCATCATCAATAATTACAAGCTTTCCAGAAGTTTCTGTTTACTAGATCAGATTTTCCACTTTGGAACCACTTAAAAATTGGTACTGTTAGTCATGGCAACATCTCTATAAAAGCAATGTGTCTTTTTTACTGTTTATACAGCATTTTCTTCTTTGCAGAAATAAGGTATCTAATTTTTCTCTATTTTCACTTTTAACATAAAAAATACTTAAAATTTACAATCCACACACAAATCATAAAGAAAGACATGTTAACTTTTCCAAATATGTATATATGTCATAAATTTCAATTGTGAAGAGGAATCATGTGTTCAAATTCTACCCACTGAAAAACACTACAAAAAACTTTTGTTCCTACCCAATATATATATAAAGTATATTTAAGCAGCAAAAAATTAATTTAAACAAGTTTTATTAGATTTAACCAACAAGGTCTGTTTAATATTTTATTGTTTTTTCCAATTGTCAAGTAAATTGTTGTACATATATGTATTCAATACCCTTGCTTTTCTCCTCCACTTATATTACACACCACATTGTGCTATTATTTATTTTTAAATAATAAAGCGTGAGCAAATTATTTAGCTCAGATCACCTGAAGATACCAAAAGGTTGAAACCAAGGTAGCATGATTGGCACATCCCCCAAATTTTTTAATTCAAAAGCTTTGCACATTAAATTTTCATTTTATTTTCTTTATACATCTATTGAGCACTTTTTAATGCTACTGTTTCCTGGTCAAGTTCAAATTTGATCAATAACTTTTATATAAGTATAGCTGGCCAGTTGTATTCGATGATATCCGTCTACAAGGTTGGCTAGCGAATCCCTATTGTAGACGCTTGCTCAGGCACATTTGGGTTTATTCAACATCCACAAAGCCAACCTCTGGTTTATACTGCAATTATGCTGAGCAGACCTTAGTTAGAATTTCTGGGAAAGAGCATGTTATCTAGCATGACCAACAATTTGAACAAGGCCAGCACACTTAAGCCCTCAGCCATGATGAATTGTGACTTTGTGCTAACACAGCTATCGACAGCCCCCATGGGTTCTGTCAACCCCTCCATTCCGATAACATCAGGAAGTGTCCTGCCTTACAAATCTACCATAGTGATAATGTGAATGTTTTAACCACTCAGCCACATGCCCATATATTGGTCTATTTATATATATATATATATATATATATATATACACACACACATATGCACACACATGATAAAAATATAGTTTTAAGATATGCTATATTTAGGGGTAAAAGTGCTCAATATCAGGGATAGAGTGTATGTATATATAAAAGTGTGACAGTCTGTTTCATGCTTCAACTCAGTCTTAAGCCATATATATATATATATACACACAGAAATATTAAAGTCATTGTTATAAAGTGTTTTGTCAATTAGGACTTCATCACAAGAAAATTACGTTTATGCTGATGTGATTATACATGCAGAGAAGTACAGTGTCATGGACCAATAGCCTAGTGAATTAATATATTGGCTTATGAATTTTGTGACATAATAATTGTGAGTTCTGGGCTGGACAGAGTGTACTTAAACTCAGTGGAAACATGGCAAGTAATAACTGAACAGTACTAAAGTAAGAACTAGATGAGATATCCCAAGACATGGGCAGTGGGATGAGATTTACCTCATTAGATTAAATAAAGGGTTATTTGGAATTCCCTGTAGGCTACCCAGATCAACATACACCTGAAAAAAGCTGGAAAGTAAAACAGCCAAAACATTGTAATAACAACAACAAACATGAGGACAATAGTAAACAGTGTAAATAATGTCAATATTTTTGTCTAAGACTTTGAAATGAATTATTGCTAGAATTTAAGAGATTATTTTCATTTGCTTTGTGTTTTTGTTATTCAAAATATACTGTCCTTTATTATTATTTTATTTAGATCTGGACATGCAACAGATTTAGTAACAGACAAAAATTCCTCTTAAAGAGAGTAGAAGAGTGTACCAACTAAAATGTCTAAAAAAAATAAAATAAAACCTCAAAGACGATGTGCAGAGTTAAATAAAATTTAGTTGAATATTAAACTTAACTATTTTCATTTTGCATCTACATGAAATATTTAGAATTTGCACATATTTAAATTGCAATGTATATATAAATATATGTAAAAATATAGAAAGGTTTCCTATTTTTTGTTTTTTTTCTTCTTTTTAATCTCTATGTACTGTGCATACTTACCTATGAGTATGATTATTTATAAAAATGATACATGCAGACAAATGCACTGAGAGGTGGGGAGAGGAGAGAGAGAGAGAGAGAAAGAGAAGCAGTTCTAAATATAATCAATACAAATTTATATTTCCTTTCTTGGCATTTATGCAAATAATTGTAGTAGTGCCAATGTTTGTCATAAATTCTCAAAATGCTTGCTTTACTCACTCATTCTTTCAAGAAATCTTCCTATATATATATATATATATATATATATATATATATATATATATATATATATATATATATATATATATATATATATGGAGGAGTAGATATATTTATAAATTCTTTCAAAAATAATGAAAATCACATTTAATTCAGATGAATACAGAATGAATATTAGGCTATGATAATAAAAGATCAAAAATCTAATAACTAAGTATTGAGCTGTAGACTTATTGATGCAACTATATATATATATGTGTGTGTGTGTGTGTGTGGGTGGGTGTGTTATGCTATATACTTTATGACTGTGTGTGTGTATGTATATATATATATATATATATATATATATATATATATACATATGACTGTGTATGTGTTTGTGTGTGTGTGTTATGTTATATATTTTATGAGTAATAAAAATTAGTTTTCTAATGCTTCATTAATAATTATATTGTCTTGGCCAAAAATTGGTCTACTAAGTAGAAAATTTACTTAATAAAAGAAACTCTTAGGCCAACCCAATATATAGCTTGATGCTATGTAAAAATACATTATACCTAAAGAACTATATATATATATATATATATATATATGAATAAAGGCAAAAGAAAAAAATTGCATTAATAAAGTACATCAGAAGATGAACTGCATTGGGTAAGACAAGTTTTCATATTGTCTTTATATATATATATATATATATATATGTGTGTGTGTGTGTTTGTGTATAGATGGATCAATGAGTCAGTATCCTGATATTTGTGAAAAATAAATAAATCATTCAGCTATAGACTGATGAACATACCTTCACCACTATCTATGCATACAAGAAAGATTGTATTTCACAAAAAAAAATAAAACTCCACCAGGGTATGAATAGTCGATGACATTTTTAAGGCCAAAAGTTTTTCTACTTATTAGTAATAATAAATTAAATAAGTGAACATTTCATTTCATTCATATATATTTGTGCACCTAAATGTTAATTATGTATATATAATTTATGCTATATTTTTTATTTTAACGCTATGTCTGTTCATAACTCTCCACATGTTCCTTTTCTTTGATCTGGTAACTACCATGCCATTTTTGGAAAGACAGAAGAATGCTTTCCCATTGCCTTCTCCTTGGCTTGGAATTCACTTTTCCTTCTCTTAGATGAGTTGTCACTTACTAAGGTAGAAATATTTTTTGAGTTTAGCTATCAAACTCTTTAGCACAAAGTTATGGTTGTGGGTCATCTGGTTGGGATCAAATTTATTACTTTAATGCAAGACAAACTTGTTTATCATTGTACTATTATAGTTACATATAAGTAATATAGACAGATTTTATCCCTAATTTTATTTTATTTAGATTTTATTCTCTAAGATTTCTCTAATATTCAAGTCAGCTGATGAAAATAAGTAAATATACTGTTTAATAAATAAACAAAGCATCCACTCAAATACGGGTATCCACTAAACATAATGTTTACGTGATAATAAATATATATATATATATATATATATATATATTAAAGTGAAAAAGAAGAATAGCTTTTTTAAGCAGTGATTTTTGCTTTTTATCATTTCTATCTTGATCTCTGCCGAAGCTTTAATAAAGTGAAACATGTTAGATTAAGATTTGTTTTCCGACTTGTTCTTTATCCTATCATTTTGTCAGATTCCTATCCATATTTGATATATATATATATATAATAATATATATTCTTTGTATTTTCAACTTGTTCATATATATGAAATAAAGGATCTCTACATGTCTTTTTATTATATATATATATATATATATATATATATATTGTACTTGTAAGAATGTATATATATATAACTCAACATAACCAAATAGAAAGCACATTTATTTGTTTACTTAAATTAAGTGGAATCCACTGTCCTCAAAAAAGGTATATGTGCGTGTATATATATATATATATATATATATATATATATATATATATATATATATACACACACACACATATATGTAGGTTAACTCTAAGAAAATTTTCATATATATATATAGAGAGAGAGAAAGAGAGAGACAACTAATTTGTTTCCTACCATTAATAGAATATATAGCAGAAATTCAATGATACCATTTCATTCTTTTCAATGCAGTCTCATTATGTACAAAACTCTCTAGCATTTTTTATTTAAAAATAAATCTATTTTCAATAATGTATTCAATATTATTTTTAACAAGTGCTGTGAACTTTTGCTTTGTCTATATTTTTTTTCTTTAAAATAATTCTCTAGAAAAATCTGATTTTATTTATTTGTTAATTATTATAATCAATTCACTTATGTAAAAAGTAATTTGAAAATTACTTTTTATATACACTGGATTGAATATAAACCTCACAACAAAAAAACAAAAAAAATGTGGTGGTGAGGGTGGCAACAAGCTTATTACATATTGCAGTAAATGAGTTAATATACTTGTAATATAGTGGACTGGATCAATATTCATTCAATTATCCATTATGTCAACACTGAGAATAGATGTGAGGTGGGTGGTATAGATTGGTTCTGGCAGTTTAAACCAAGATGGCGGGTAAAAATATTGAAAGATTTTCCTCTATTTAATAAGAAGCATGTCATATCTGATTCACAAAGAGATCAACAGCCCAGCTTGATATAGTTAATAACATAGAGGAAAATATGAATTATAAACAAAATACAGCCTCACTTTTATTTTGCTAATTTTGAACACTTTATTTTTTTGTTCATTTATTTACCAATTCAG
This sequence comes from Acanthosepion lycidas, assembly GCA_963932145.1. Lineage (NCBI taxonomy): Eukaryota > Metazoa > Mollusca > Cephalopoda > Sepiida > Sepiidae > Acanthosepion > Acanthosepion lycidas. The sequence goes on from OZ010577.1 coordinate 21,125,785, forward strand.
ACCTTCTATATTGGAATAAATAACAAAATCATAGGAAAGAATATTGTTTTTAAATGAATGAATAATAATAGACATTGCTACTGAGATTATATGATTCTGTATGAGACAGCAAATGAACAAACAGCATATTACTTGAGAAAAAGAGTTGTGTAGTTGCTGGTTGATTATATAATGTGAAGGTGTATCAAATTTCTGTGAAATGTTGCTGGGGAAACCTTAAACTGAAACAGCAGACAATTGTGTAGCAAATGTTTCCCATCATGCACTACACTTAAGTTAGACTCATTATTTAAAAAAGTATTTTTATCCTCTATTTTTTAATTATACAAAAAATAAATATTGATATATATATATATATATATATATATATATATATATATATATATAGCCCTTTATTCCATTATAATTTGATATCACTGTGATGTGTAGTCCAGATCAGTGACTAAAAACTATTTTGTATTCAATTCCATTTCTAAACATGATTTGAGATAATTTTTAGTGGAACTGCCTGGAATAAAACAGTATGTCTGAAAGATGAGGGAATTTATAACCCCTTGTAAACATTAATAAAATATGGTACAAACAATATTGGACATAGTGCAAATAAAAAACCATAAGATGATTTTAAAAAAATAGAGAAAAATACCTCTTTCTGAATTTGCATAATTTTTAAACAGATTATGAGTTTCTCCTTTTTATCATTCATTTATATTTCTTTAACAACAAACTGATGAAATTTAATCTGACGGTTATTACATATTTAAAAAAAAAAATTCTTTTGCATTAAGAAAAATGTTATATCACTAAACATCTTAATACTGAATATGGGCAAGTTTTCAGTTGTACCAGAAATAATATTAAGCTTTTAAGTGAAATATTAAACTTAATAAAAATTTCAAATTTTTTTTCCCCACCCATGTAACTTGATATTGAATTTTAAGAAAGCACACACACACACACAAAAACATATGAAATCCTACTTAAAAGTTTTAGGAACTTGAAGCATAAAAAAAAAAAGATAAAAGTTAACAGAAAATGAAATTGTTTCCTGTTAGAGTAACTCGGGGGGTGGGGAGTTATGTGAAATTACTAGTTACATTCTACAAAGGTGAGATAATTTGTAAGATTGATTATATTAATCTGTTCAAACTTCCGATCTCAAATCACTGGGTACAACATCATGCATATACGTGAAGCCTGAGGGTCCTGGCAAGGATCATCCTTCAATGAGATTAGCAGACTGGCGCTACAGATTCACATACAAAGAACAGCAACAAATAGCATAAACTACATCATTTAAGGAAATAAAAACTAAAACAGATAGCACATGTAATCAAGGAGAAAAAATAGTGACATGATCAAAATATTAATGTTCCACACTACTTCAAATAAAAAGATAAGGAAGTAAAATGTAATAACAGTCAATGGACTTGAGAAATTTTTTTTTTAAATTGTTTAAAGAGAAAGATTTTATAAAATTTCTAGGAAAAGCAGTAATTACTGCCAAATGTTTCCTCATAAGGAAATAGCTAATATTACTATTATATATATATATATATATATATATATATATATATATACAAAATTCAGTATACATGAACATAAAATTGTGTCTCTTTAAACCTATTTATGCATTCTGTGGCATAAAATCACTATATATTATATGTATACAGATATATATCTTATATATATATATATATATATATACCCACCTGCCTTAATGCAAAGCTCTTCTGACTGACACCAAAATTGAGTTTTGATCCAGGCTTGAAGCATTTGGATGTCTAGTCGCACTGAAGAGCTGTGATACAGTGAAACAGTACCGTCTGCAAATGACATAATTTAGCTCTTGAAAATATATTTCAATTGAGCACTGTTGAGTGATAGGCTAATTTTATAAACAACAGCCACCTGCATTAATACAAATCATTTCAGTAAAAATGAATTGGAGCACTCCAGCTGATTGGCATTTGTTTACATTCATAAAAAAATACCCTAGATTTAGCCGTTTCTCTCTGTTGAATGAAGATAGCTCAGTGACAGAAACTCTGACTGATACCAAAATCGGTTGGCCTTCAGTCCAGGCTTGAGGCATTCAGAAGTCTAGTCACATTGAGAAGCTGTGATACAGCAAAACAGTAGTGTCTGTGAATGACATATATATATATATATATATATATATATATATATAAGAAAGAGGTTACAGTGGTTCCAACGAGAGAAAAGTGTGTATATTAAAAAAAAAGAGAAGAGAGGTGCCGCAAACGTTTTTGGTTATAATGTGGATTTTTTTTTAAAAAAAAATATTCTGCTTTATTTTCCATAAATAGTTTTGCACATAGGGTCATAAAACAATTAAGGTTGGTCCAACAGAAATGACCCTTGTGTGTTGTTAGATCTGTTTCCATTTTCGTGTGTTTCTGTCAGCATATGTGTATATTCCTTCTCCAAACATATACTGTCTCACTACGAGGAATTAGTAAACTCATTTGTACACATACACTTTTATGACCTATCGTGCAGAACTCTTCACTGTCAATTCAAGAAAGACATTCAGATTACTAACACAAAAACAGAGAGTGTCTCATATCGAGAATATTTAACATTGAAAAACATAAGGAAAAAAATTAATTATTTTTAATACTATGTGGAAATCTCTGGCTTTTACATGAAGAAGGTTGCAAGACCAGAAACACGTGTAGTAAAATTATGGAAAATAAAGCATAATATTTTTTTAGAAAAATATCCACATTACAACCAAAAACGTTTGTGCCACCTCTCTTCTCTTCAATATATATACATTATATATATATATATATATAAAATGCACACACAATATATATATATATATATATATATATATATTGTGTGTGCATTTAGGCAGCAAATTTCTCTAAGGCAATTATTATTCAAGACAACTGACATTTTTTGTCAATTAATTTTATTGATCAACTTTTCCAAATTATGAATCCTTTTTAGATACGAAGGATAACCTGTCAGAAATTGTCCAATGTTCCTCTAGCAAGAAAAATAGTCCAAGCTTTTAACTTTCTTAAGTCATTATCAGCATAAATGGTGAGTTTCGTAGAACTGGTAAGTGTAATGACATGAGCATAGCATTCTGTATTATAGGCAAGGTGTGATGTGTGTATATATATATATATATATATATATATATAAATAAAGATGGAAAAACTATTCTTTATCAACACATTTTGTCTGCTGATGGACTTTATCAAGTCAAGTGTAAGGATTTTTTTTGCAAATTGTTCTCCTTCTCCTTAGTGCTGTTTTTTTTTACTCCTATTTTCTAACACTCAGTTACCCCTTAAATCTTAGGGGCCTTATTGCCTTTCTCGGGGTGAAATGATTAAAAGAAAATCTGTTTATATCTATCTCAGTCATTTTATGTCCATAGTTATTTCTCTTCATATCTATCTATATCTATCTTTCCTAGTATAATCCTATCTATCTCAATCTGTTTATATCTACCTTAGCATTATCTCTGTCAGTATTATATCATTGCCAAATTGAAAGAGGCACTATTATTCATTACGTACATAAAAACAAATACATATAGAGATATGTATCTGTATTTAGTAGTCTGTATATGAAAATTTTAAATCAACAGCCAATGATCGTTATCAGATACATATATACATCAATCTAGCTATATAAAAGGCACACATTGTTTAACTGTATATATTGCAATTAGAGGAGAATATCTTCAGGGGAGAATTGGTGGATTCATTTCATGGAAGAATTCAAACTTTTTTAATGTATAAATTAGAAAATTAATCATTAGCCTCAAATCAGCATGGGAAAATGAACCATTGCCTCCTTTCTCCTCTCGTTTCATTTTCTTCTCTTATTTAACTTACCCTTTTTTGTGCATCTGGTTGACTCTTGTTCTGCTAAGACATGCAGTATATAGACACACAAATAATAAAGTGTATCTCTGGATATATATATATATATATGTGTATATATATATATCATGAAATTAATGATTTGCTCATTTGAGGAACCAATGTCAATCAGTGTAGATTGATGCATATAATGTTTTTGCTGAGAGGTCAAATAATGATTGAAACAATTATCATGGAATTCTTGAATAACAGTGGAATGGTTCTGCTGCAAATTACACCTGAAATAGCAGTATCAGAATTTTCCACGATGACAATGCACCTAGTCACTGTGCATTGTTATTCTGTTCAGGGCCTCTAAGTGTAGAGCAATTCCCCCTCGCCACTCCTGGATTCATCATTATGTAACTTACTTCAGAAAAGAATAATAAATCATAGAAAATGATAAATACTGGAACCCAAATATCCAATTTATCTGTAATTACATGAAAGATTTCAAAGATTGTTTACAAAGGAATAAAAGTTAATAAAAAACTAAATATAATCTATATCCTCCTGGCATTAGTTTAAAGTGACACTTTCTTTTTTTTCCTTATATATCGTGATGATTTTTCCTTAAGATCATCTTTTTTAATGCAGAAGATATTACAGTGAAATTTTCACTTTCCAAAGTTATATTTCATAATCATGGGAAAAAAGGAAATGAGCAAAAAGAAAACTTTGACATAGTATATATTCATTTTTATAAGCAAATTAGTTATATCAATATTTACAAAGCATACCTTAAGGATCAGATAATAAAAAAAGAAGACTAAAACGTGTAGAAGTAATGTTTCAAGTGGAGAGTATTCAAAATCATACATCCTTTTGAGATATCATTTTTCTGTGTGCATCAAGGTTAAACATTGCATTGTATTCTATCATCTATGTGTGTACATCTAAGTCTGATTAGAGACTGTTAAGAAGACACTGTAGGATTTTCTTGTTAACTTTTTTATTTACATACAAGAGAAAGCATAGATAGATTCAATGAGAAGTATTATCCACCATATCCTGTAGATTAACTTGCCATTTGTCTGATCAAAGTGTCATTTATATTAGCAGGAAGAAAGGACTGACAACCAATTGCAGGACAGAATGTTATCAGCAAGAGATACAGCTCAATATGTGACCTATAAACTGGAGGTCAAAATCAAGTAAGAACAAATTTAATTATCTGGGATGTATTACAATAGATCATAGAAAATATGATACAGAAAGGTGCCTTTCAAAATCTAAACTAAGTATTAAGAAACAGGAAAATTATATTAGAAACAAAGAAAAGAGATGCTCAGCTGCTAGCTATTTCAATCCTCTGATGTGTCAGTATATACTGGACAGTCTGCTGACAGATGAAGAGGGGAATTGAATTAACAGAAAGATGGTTCTACAGAAGGGTACTGAGAATTCCATGAACATGTGAGCAATGAGGAAGTTTTAAGAGACATGGAAACATAAAGGATGCTTATACTTAGAATCAGAAAGAGATAATTGACTTTTCTAGGACACATAATGAGGAAAGAGGGCTGAGAGAATTTGACATTGACACTCATTGAATGCAGGAAGAAGAGAGGAAATGAATGGATAACCTAACAAGCCTGTTTAAATGGATGGCAGAGATAAGACAAAGACAAAACTTATTAAGAGCTAGAAATGATAGGAAGTCTTGGAGAGCCAAGACTTCCCACATCCTGAAAGGATACGCCACATAAAATAAGAAAAAACTCAATACTAAATATGATTTTCTTCAGTTTGAAAACAGATTTTAAATTCAACCCAGTGAAAAATTTGTATATCACCTTGCGTGTTATATCACCATAATATACAAATGCTATAAGACCAGTATGCATATACAATATGAATTGCAAATAAAACTTGAGATTCTTAAATCCATTATCATAAAAGCAAGAAAGTCAAAATTAAATAAGATATTCAGCTTGGAAAATGTGATTTTAAATGTATTTAATTAACTGACAAATGCATTCAGCCCAGTGAAGAATTTAATTAAATCCACGGCATTGATTGTTAGAGGATATCTCATATTACTGGAGTGAATGTAGGGGTTTGATTCAAAATTCTGAGATTACAGTTAGACAGCTGAGGAAGGACAGAGGGTATAACAACTGAAACATTACGAGTTTAACAACCATCATAAGTACTTGAGATGAAATGGAAAAGCATATTATAAAAATATGAAGTTTTAAATAATACTTCTTTTACATACTGCATCTCTTCAGGATGTAAGCAATCATGGCTCTCCACAATTTCCTATACTTTGTAGCTCTAAGCAATGTTTGTCCCCTTACTAATATTTGGCCAAACTTTGAGTAGTACTTTTCATCACCCCCTCATGTAAATAAGTTTCATTAAAGACTGGAGACAAGGAAATGTAAAAAAAGGACATTATAGTCTTGAAGCCCCTATTATTAAATCAATAAACCTGAAATTGAATAAGATCTTTTTCAGTTTGAGAACTTGGATCTTGAATGCACTATATATATGATATGCATAAGTAAAAGTGCTTAATATCAGGGATAGAGCATATGTAAATATAAAAATAAAAGTGGACACTGAGGTCAACACTAAGTGGCAACAGTCTTTTTCATGCTTGAATGAATAAGGTCATGCGTGTTGTGTTTGTCTCAACTACTTATATATGCTGGACAATGGGTAGCAAGGTCGATTGTATTATCCTAATCGTTACTGGGTTGGAAATAACAGTTATATTCTAAATTATTCTAGAGGCTATTCAGTAGAAATAATTGTGGACCCAAATGTAACTATTTGTAGGTATTTTATTGTAGCTATTTTTTGTTAACTTTTTACTCATTATTTATTATTGATTACTGGAATTTTAAAAGTACTTAACATTCAGTCTAGTGAAGAATTTTGTTTGCCAATTTGTGTGTTACATTTGAGTAGACCCACAATTTTCACTGATTACGATCAACAGGTGCCTCCTTGAGGAGGCAATATTTCTTAATCCCAATCCACACCTCAACTTGTACATATTATCCATTGCTAAAGATGCTGAAAAAATGGTTGTTTCACTGTACTACTCCAGTAAGTATTTGACTCCTTTTGCTTATCCTCTACTTTTACAAGAGCCAGAACCAGACCAAAAATGGAGTACAGCTGCCCAGTTTTTACTTTCAAGTCATGTATGATTCCAAAAGTATCTCCATGAAACATTGCAAGTTCCTCGCTACTTTACTGCTATTTCCATAGAAAGTGTTAAGATGAACTACATTCCTTGGTTCCAGCAGTTCTAACCTTCACAGTTAAAACCTACTGTGTCACACACATTGTAATTGAGCCACTCTCATTCCCTTTGTTTTTGATTGGTAAGATTTGTTCCACTCAAGCAGCCCCTTTTCACAAACTGCTGCTTTGTGGAATCAACTCCCAAGAGGATGCTTCCTCAAATCACTACAATCTTAACCATTTCAAGTATAAAGTCTCAACTGTTATCTTCCCCATATATCTCCATAAACTGTGCCTCTTACTCTGTAACCCTCTACCTCGAGTGGCTATTAGGCCTGGTACAGAGTGAACATTATTAGAAAGAAAAGTACAACTGCTAGAATGCTTATTTTAAATTTATTTAAAAAAAATGAAAAAACATTTTATATCTCCTCCCTGATCTTGATAATGGTCAGAAATATGGTAAAAAATGTTATCCCCTGAACATTTAGACAAAATTTAGATTTGTTGAAACTATACTTGATTTCTCTTGAATGTGCTGCTATTTACCCATAAAGTGATGGATTCATACAATTCCCAAGAGTATTTGCCTGTAAATGAATGTAAGAAACTCAACTAAAATTGAAACTTAGCTCTCCGATTCAAGTCCATCTTGCACATTTATAAGTTGTTTGGTGCTCATGCTATTTATCTCAAGGTTTTTGACAAAGAATGATCTGCAATGTAACTCATTTTGACTTTGTCACTTTCTCACAGATATGATGTAGCTTCCCTTTGTCATTTCTACAAATATTTTTACGGCATCTGCTCTGAGAAAATTTTTTTCCTGGTACCCTGACTACATGAATTTAAGCATACTACAAGATTAGCATCTAGGTCCCCATCCATTTACTGTTGAAATGGTTAAACTGTAACTGCCACTTCTACTCCAACAGTTACTTTTTTTGCACTTCCCAACAGTGGAACTCCTTTCCGTTTACTTGCTTCCATAACTACACTCATCAAAAATTTAAATGTAATGTCAATCGCTATTTACAGTTGTCTTGAACTCTTCATTTTTTTTTATCCCTCCCTCAATCACTGCTATACCCAATCTTTTCTCTCACTTTCACTCTCAAATCCTTGATATACTAGTGGCATTCCCACTTTGCTTTTGAGGGTGGGGAATGATTAAAAAAAACAAAACAAATCTGAGCTTCTATCCATTACTTCACCATGCCTGCATTTACATTTATTTCAATGAGTATCTGTTTGTTGGTTCTATTCATATACGTCATAAAAACTTTTCTTTGTGCTGAATATCTTTTCTCAGGTGATTTTTCTTATAAAATATTCATGAGGTCATTTATCATTATCATCATCTGTCCCATGACAAGGTGTGATTTTTAGGGTTGCTGAGCACCTGACTACTTCTCTCCACGTATCTGAGCTGGAAACTGGAGAGATATTTATTCATGCATAGCATGTCTTGGATAAGGAGACCTGGTGGTGGCCATCCCTTTCTAGATCAAGTCACAGCCAATGTCTTCCAACTTGAAAAGGCACTGAGGTCGTGGACACAGTTGTTGATCTCATCTGATTGTTGACTTCAGTCTAGGAAGACATTTGCCTAAAGATGCAGTGTTATCACTACATTGGTTGCATACACAGCTCCAGAGCCCAGTTCATCCCATTGTTCTAGGTGGTTGTTTACCCTACATGAAAGTGTATCCATTCTTTGACAGGTCATGTTTTTAATCCTACTGGGTGTCTAGCTGCCCACCTAACCAGAAAAACCTGATGGGGAACTAGTTTAGTTATTGATGACCAAAACATACAGCAGGTACTGAGTTACACTTCTCCAATATTGACGGGCTGTCAGTGTTAGTTGAGGAATGATAAAAAACGCTGAAATGCCAACAGATGTATAAGATTGGAATGATAAACCATTTCTATAATAATTATTACAGATTTAGTTTGCTATATCACTTAATATCAACGCTGAGTATTTCAGTACTCTATTATATTTTAATGTCAATTTCCACTTTATTATCTGACTAGCTTAAAAGCAGCCCTATTGAGTGGAATTTAACCTAACTCCTGTGGAGGGATCTTGAGTAGGCCTTCATCATACTAGATAGGCAGTATAGATGTGATAAGAAGCAACAAACTACAGAAGAACTCAAAATTGATCACTGCATTTAAGCATTGCATTAATATTTAAGCATCCCTTTTAAAAGTTCAATGTTAATTCTTCTTTTGCCACTTAAAGACAATTTACTTTCTGTACAAACAATTATTTTTATTTCATGGGTGACTTTCACTGCATTTTGCAATTAATTTTGATTATTCCCAAAATTATTTCCAAGTTATAAAAATTGTTATAGTATAAAAAATTTGTCACAAAATGTCACGTTTAAAAAAGAAAAAAAAAAAAGAAATATCGTTGAAAACAATTACATTAATGAAAACTTGGGAATTCAAAATTTCAGGATTGTGGGTCCAGATCCAGCTCAGAATGTTTTAATTTGCTCACAGAGTCAGCCTGATGCCAAAATGGTATGATATGTTGGGCTACGACCTCTAGGAGTAAAGTTGAAAATGTGTGACACACTGACATTTGCATTTATTACATAAATTTATTAATCTGTCTGAAAATTCATTTTCTCCTCAATAAATAGTCCAAGTCACTGTCTTGAAATAAATTCTTTCCTTGCTTGAAAATCTCATACTTTTAATGATTTGTCATCCACAAATATTGTTTTATAAATAGAAATGTGTTGGTTTGTCCTGGTCATTACTGCCAGAGAAAGTTGGCTTGTAGATGGTTGAGTGGGTCTTGTGAGTTGGGAGGTGGATAGCTGAAAAGAACTGATAAAGTAAGAGCCAGTCTTTCCTAAAAGGTCATGCAACTAGTTGGTCAATTCCAGCTTTCTAATTATAAATAAACTGCATGGTTTTATGCAAGTGAAATATTATTGATCAAAGACAAGATCACGTTAAGTATCATTTTTGACATCTCTTAAATTTCACTATGATGGAAAACAATAATTGAATAATAATTAAAATTAACAGCAGATTATACAGTATGTGCCAAAAATACTTCCCACATTAGTAGGACATTAGTGCCAATGGTGTCTTCATCTAGCTAATGTTTTATCATTATGTGGGAGGTATTTCTTGGAGATATTTCTGCACTGTACGTATATAAACCTTATTCTATTTTACAGTAAATCCTACATGAATTCCTGACTTTTTCTTAAGTTTATATATATATATATATATATATATATATATATATATATATATATATATAAGTTTGAAATTTTGTTTCTTTCCTTGCAAGCAATGTGTTCAAAATTGATATGGCAACCCAATTCCACAATGAAATACACAAATTGCAAGTCCAAACTCAAAGATCCAGGAGCAGAAAGAAATATTGAAATCATGAACTGCAGGTCCAATGTCACAAATCCCGATATACATAAACAGTCAGAAATCCAATAAACAAGCTGACGGATGAGTCAAAAATATAAAAACAATGTTTTTCTTTCAAGAACATCAACTGCTTTTATGAATGGAACAATTTTTTCATTGGTCAACAGGTGGAAGGACATACTCAAGGTAACTCTTATTTTGATCATTAGAGGACTCACTGTCGACATCAGTTGTTGATATGTTTGAAACAACAAAGAGGCATAGATCCCTCACATGGCATAGCATCCCATCAAGACAAATCATGTGTGGCCTTTTAATCACTGTGACATGTCCCACTTGATATTGAGTTGGTGGTACTGCTGGGAGGAATGCCTGACTGCAGACTCACTGCTTCCACACAACATATTTGGTTGGTCTACAGGATGGACTCACTGCCACTTGAGGAATTACTGGCCCGGGGCCAGCCACTTATAAAAGCAAAAAGCCAGTTTTATTTCTCTGCCTCATCCATCAGCTTGCATGTTGGATTTCTGATCATTTACGCATACTGGGATTCGTGATTATAGCAAAGAAAATGGTGACTTACCTTGTCAAACCAAGCGACAGTGTGTCGCGTGTATCCTACGATGGAAAATACGGCAAAAAAGAAAATTACTTACCAAAAAAAAAAAGGGGTACCTATTCCGCATGCCATGCTGAAGGTGGAATATTTTAGAAACAAGTCAGTCACTATAAAAGTATTTTGATATGCAAAACTTGAGCGTCCTCTCTCAGTTGTCGACGAATGAAAAAAATGCTCAACCGATAAAAGCAAAAGAGAAAATAAAATTGGGCAGTTCGGCTACCGTGTTCGTCAGAAAGAGAGAGTTATTTTTCTGACTGGTTACGCGCATTGTGATTTGTGAGATAGTACCTGTGAATTGAGTTTTCGGCATTTCTTTCTGCCCCTGATATTCGTGTCTGAACTTTCAGTGATTTATTCTCTGCGTTGTGGAAGTAATCTGCGACAAATATTTCCTTTGCAATCCCAGACCACCTACAGTGATTTCAACATTTCTTTCTGCTCCTGGATCTTTGAGCTTGGACTTGCAATTTGTTTACCATAATTCCCCATGTGTAATGCACCTTCATCCATAATATGTACATCTAAAATTGTGATGAAAGAGTGAGAAAAAGGCTTCTACCCATGCAGTATACACATCCCCTGCTTGGTAATCAAACCCTATAAATTGTACCTTTCCAATTTCATTTGTTTCCAACTCCTATTTAAAAAAAATGGTTTTAAACATAGAATAATATTATTCTAATTTAGTTTTATGATAATTCTTATTTTATTTTATGGCAATTTTTTAAAAGATTTTTTGTAGCTGTGCATAATATGCACCTCTGATTTTGCTTATTACTTTTTAGAAAAAAATGCGTCTTATACATGGGGAATTATGGTATTTCATTGTGGAATTGGGCTGCCATATCAATTATTCGACCACATTGTTTGCATGTTACTTAAATTAATAGTGTCTAAATTTTCTAACGAACATACAATTATTAAATGATCCACATTTTGAATTATGAATGTAAAATTTGCTATATAAACTCAGTCAGCTATCTCTTCTTTCTCTACCATTTTCCCTTCCTGTTGTATGCTAGATAGTATTTCTGATAATATAGACAAGGCCATTTTCCTACACCCATTTTTAAATATATTTGTGCTCAGTGACTTTAATGCTTACTATATCAGGTGGCTTAAGAAGTCTGTCAAGACCTCCCTGGCATCCAAGTCCTGAACTTCTCAATCTCTCATGCAAGTGGTAGACTTCTGGTTGTACCAGAGTGACATGTTTGATTGCCACAAATATTTCTTTGTTTCTACTCGCAATGAGTACAAGCATGTCCCCAAAGAAGTGATGTTGCTGTTTGCTAATAGTATGAACCTACATATAGCATCTCGCAAGTTCAGTTCTAGAAATTATTGATGGCCCTGCAAGAGTGTGCTGAACAACAGCAAAATTTCAATTCCTCCTCTATTCAATCAACTCAAAGTCTTGATATCTACAGCGGATAAGGTTGAATGCTTTACTTGGAAATTCTCTTCCAATTCAATGCTCAAATCTTTTCGAATACCCACACCTGATTTCCCTCCTAGAACTGAGGCTTTACTGAGTGATATGCACATAACTGTCACTGGTCTCAGACATTATAAATTAGACTCCCATAAGGCAAGTGGAGGTGACAGGATACCGGCCATTGTTCTAAAGAAATGTGCTCCCGAGCTGGCTCCAGTATTCTCCAAACTCTACAACTATTGCTTTGTTGCTTCCTGCTTTCTAGCTTGTTGAAAGTCCTCCTCTGTAGTTCCAGTTTTTAAGAACTCTGGAGAACCTTCTGACCCCTCTAACTATGGCCCTATTAGTATCCTACCACTTTTCAGCAAATATTCAAGGCTTTAATCAATGCTGAAGTGGTTAACTCTCACAAACTATTCTCTGACAAACAATATTGCTTTTGTTTTGCCAGGTTTACTGCTGATGTGTTAATGGCCATCACTGAATATGTATATCAAGCTCTTGATAATAATGGAAAAACGTGAGCTGTGGCTCCTGATATCTTGAAAATGTTTGACACACTGGTCTTCTACGTAAGCTCCAGGGCTACGGTATTACTGGACATTTGTTTGATTTAATCCAATCATTTTTATCAAATCATAAAATGAAGGTTGTTTTGAACAGGCTCACTTCCAGATCCTTTCACTCAGATGCAAATGTTCCCCAGGGCTCTATCCTAGGTTCTACACTGTTTCTGATCTCCATCAATGATCTTCCTGATGTCATCAGTTTTGAAGCAGGCATTTATGCTGATGACACTACCATTTACTCAATAGCAAATCTGTCATAGCTAACAAAGTTAACTTGGGTGCTGCTCTTGAAAAGACCTCCAGTCTGTGGTTAACTGGGACAGGAAATGACTTGTTCATTTTGATGCCTCCAAGACTAAACTAATTTCATTTAACGACCATAGAGAAACTTTCCTTGATGCTAGACTCATGGAGAGCAACACACTGCATATTCTTGACTTCATGTTTTCAACTGACTTGAAGTGGAATGACTACATTGAATCAATAGCAGCATCTACTAACAAGGAAAGTTGAGTCACTGTGTCATGCCAGAAGATTTTTCTCATCAGAGTCCATCTTGCTCATTTACAAATCTAGCATTCCTCTGTGCATTGAATACTGTTGTCATATCTGGTTTGGTGCTCCTGCTATTCATCTTGAGGTTCTTGACAAAATCCAAAGAAGGATCTGCAATGTAATCAATCTTCACTTGGCATCTTGACTTCTGTCACTTTCTCATTGATGTAGCATGACATGGATTCTCTCTGTCTTTTCTACAAATATTTACATGGCAACTGTTCTGATGAACTTTTTTCCCTGGTACCCAAACTCCATGAGTTTAAGCATGCTACTAGATTGGCATCTAGGCCCACCCTTTTAATGTTGAATTAGTTAAATGTAACCACCACTTCTACTTGAAAAATTTCTTTTCTTGCACTTCCTGCCTGTGAAACTCCATTCCGTTTACCTGCTTTCCTGATAACTACAATCTTCAAAAATTTAAATGTAACATCAATCATCATCTTCTATTTTCTTGAACCCAGTTTAGCTTTTATCCTTTCTTCAGTTCCCGCATTTCTCTCACCTTCACTCTTTGTAACCTCCTGTGTGATAGTGATATTCCCACCTTGCTGGGGGTGAAATGATTAAAAAATATAAATCTGTTCTAAAATTAAATAAACTGTGAACAATTTTGGCATCTGCTTACTTATATATATATATATATATATATATATATATATATATGATAAAAAAATAGTTTTAAGGAATGCTATATTTATGGGTTAAAATGTTCAATATCAGGGATAGAGGATATGTACATATAAAAATGGACATTAAGGTCAACACCCAGTAACAACTGTTTCCTGCTTAAATGCATGGCCTGAAGACTGTGTTTAAGCATGAAACAGACTGTTGCTTTTAGGTTTTGACCTCAATATCTACTTCTGATAGCAGCATGCACACAACTGTACTGACTTGCAATGACCGTGCGCATAACTATTACTTCCTTGCTTGTTGTACTGGTTTCTACAATAAACCTGTTACTATTTGTCCACCATATTTGTCCATTCTATATCCCTATTAGGACAGAATATAACATCCACTATTCCAGTATTTTGGTGTCACATTTGCAAATGATAAAGTGTGTCATAATGAACTGTTTGAACTGCTAGGTTAGCTTGATTTATTTGAGAAAGATATTAGAATAAAGCAGAACTTACAGTGGAAACAAAGTGCCTGCATATGGATAGAAACTGAATTCAATAAATATACAAAATAGAAAGAGATGTAAGAGAACGATATATCTTCTCATCAGACTTATACAACCTTTAGAGTGAAGCAATCCTTCCATATCGAGTACTTCTGAAATGTTCTTGTTTGGACCAAAGTTGAGGTAATTTAACAAAAATCTACCTGATTGGATAGAGGTGATTTGCTTAGCATTGACCTTATTTGCCCTATCTTGTAGAAGTCAAATAACTTACCTTCTAACATGGCTGCCTCCTTGCATCTTCCTGTAGAAAAGCAGGCCAGCTATTCTACCTCATTTTTATGAGATTAACTAATACAGCAGGTGGGTTAGTTCACTTTACTATAATGGACCTGCCCAACATGAGTGGACTCTATTCACTCGTATATCTCTCCATTAAATCACTCAGTGGTTATTTTCCATTTGGACTGACTACACAAGTCTACCTGCATGTCAAACCACTTGCAAATAACCAGTATTCAACATATCTGACACTAACATGTCTGTTACAAGAAAATGGTCATATTGCCTCCCACCAACATGGCTGATGATAATCTCTAGGAAAGTGACTCATTGTGTCTTCTCGGGCTAATGTTCCTCGCTGACATGAAATGGGAAGATTATATTGAATCCATTGCTAGCTCTGCTGCTAGGAAATTGGTTCACTGTATTATGTGAGACAATTTTTCTCTCCTGAATCTATCTTTGATATTTATAAGTCTACCATTCATCCATGCCTTGAATATGGTCTGGTGCTCCTGCTATATATTTAGAAATTCTTGATAAAATCCAAGGAATCTACAATATTATTGGCCCTGACCTGGTGTCTTGGCTTTAGTCACTGTCCCCACTATGTGTTACAAAATGAAATCCTTGTATTTGCCTTTACAAAGTCCATCGGCTAAGTTTTCTTTTTTTGTCTGTATTCATATACATACTGAAACCATTGCTAATTCAGCTGCTAAAAATGTTGGTTCACTATGTTGTGCTAGACAAGTTTTCTCTCCTGAATCTATCTTACATATCTGTAAGTCTACCATTCATTCATGCTTTGAATATTGCTGCCATATATGGTCCAGTGCTCCTGTTGTATATTTAAAAATTCTTATATGGCATAGGTGAACTAGCAACACTTTGTATAGCATAGGTAAACTAATAAGGTTTTTTATGGCATAGATAAACTAGTAATGCTTTGTACAGCATAGGTAAACTAGTAATGCTTGTTATGGCATAGGTAAACTAGTAAAAATTAGACGTAATTCAGATGTAAAACTTTTTTTTTTACTGGGAAGAAAAAATCTATACACTCAATTGAATGATTAATCTTAAAAGTATCAACACAAAGCAGCAACAAGTTTTTTATGATGAATTCATGCTACAAAAGGACTAGAGAGAAAAAAAATGACAAAAAGTGATGGTAAGTAGCAGCCAAAAAAAAAAGAAGAAATAAACAGTTATTCTTCTGGTGCCACAGTATGTTCACAAATCTTACTGAGTACCTCCTCTGTGGCACAATATGGTGCCAGCTGTTACAGAGTAAAGTATAAAAAGATTTTTTTAAAAGGAAAATAAATACCAAAAAAAAAAAAATTTTACTGAGAACATGTGATTCCATGTACAGACACTATTTATAAAAATGCCTATTTTTTCCTTTTTTTGTATGCTTTTTTAATCATTTCTCTCCAAGCAAGGTGATAAAGCCATTAAGACACAAAGAGTTACTGGGAGTGAAAGAGAATGAAAAGTTTTTAGTGAGGAGTGTTGTAATCTTGTCTTTGTTTAAAATAGCCAAGAATTAGGAACACTGTAGTTAGAGAGAGTATCAAAGGAAAACAACTCTAGGTAAGGAAAACAAAGAAGAGGTTTATTAAATTCTCATACATAGAACAGAAATATTTCAGTAAATCAAATACCACTCATAACCTACTCTAATGTGGCTACTTGACATATTTATGAGTAGTAGCAGTACATTATCACAGTAGTAGGGAAGAGCAGGAAGTACACCGAGTCAAACTTTACAACAAGGAGAACAAACATTAAAAGAGCAGTATTTGGGAAGACAGACGGCGGCAATTGACATTGCATTTAAATTTTTGAATACTTTTATTTTCATAATCATTCTGACATGAATAACAACACTTCTTTATATAAAACTCTAAGTCACTGACCTTAGACCTTTCACACCATGTACATTGAGATGAATCACCCTCATTCACTTTATATTCATTTAGCAAGGACTAAGTTCCACTAGGATATCTCCTTCCCAAGAAGTGTTGTTTTGAGGAACAGAATCCTAAGAGGATGTTTTCCCAACCATGACAATCTTAACCTCTTCAAGTCTAGGATTAACCGTTATCTTTCCCACATATCTGCATAAACTGCACCCTTACTTTTACTGCTCATCCAACAACTGCCTTCAGTAACCCTCTACCTTGACAGACCCTTGACTCTTGTATAGGGTGAACATTAGTGTATGGCAGCATGAGAGAACAAATGAAACAAGAAATATAATCAGGGAGGTGGCAAGAAAAGACAACAAGAATTGTCGAGATAAAATTCTTTGTATTGCCAATATACAGGATCAAGATGGAATGTCTCTTTGTGGGCAAGAGAAGCAACTTTGAGGATGAGGAGAGTTGATAAGGCCTGGAGTGAATGCAAGGTCATTGGTGTTGACATTGACAGCTTGTTCACTCACTGTAACTAAGTGATTAACTTGATTGAAAAATATTGTTGCCAATGTTTAATGTGGTTATGATGAATCAATTTAGACAGGAAATGAAAATTTTGTGACTGTGCATTCAAATTACTGATGCAACTGAAAGCAGTTTCTTTATCAAATGAATAATTCACTACAATCTAGTAAAATATATTGAGCAAAAGCTTAAAAGCTAATCATAAATTAATTTTTCATGGCCTTTTACAAAAAACAAATAAAATAAGTCATATTTTTATGATAAAAATGAACTATTCAAACAATATTAGAAAAACCTCTAATGGAATAAGGAATAGATAATATTTTTACATTTCAATAATTAAAAAATATCCTTTGTAATCGAGATGAATAATGCATCTTATTCTTTTTATAGACTGTTTTAAAGCAATAAATTAATTTATAGGACATTGCAAAGGGAGATAAATATTCTTTACTAATTAAAAATATTAGATGTAATAATTTTTTCAACTACTGAAAGATGAATGTAAATGTGTATCAACTAAATGGGAGAATTAATTTAAGACAATACTAACAAGTTTAACAAAAAAGACATCTGTTTCTTGTGTTGTTAACACTTAATGAAATTATCTATTTGTTTATTAAATGAGGAGTTAAATCAGTTATCAGTCAAGTCACAATTACTGTCCTAATGAAGATTTTCTTAATCACATTCACTTACCAACTCAACTCCAGGTTGCTCTTGTAACCTGTCAGTTCCGAAGCACCTAGGTCTTCTATTAGCCTAAGTAGGAAGACTATATATATACACTGCCAGCTTGTGAAGCCTGTTGCATAGTTTACAGTGGTCACTTTTATTTCTAACAAAATATTTCTAAAAAACAAAGACATGAATGGTTCTACAAACCTATGCACATAGAATGATTTGTATGACTTTTATATATAATTTAAAAAATGTCTATTCAACCACTGAAACAAGCTGTGAGTCCTTTTTGAACTGTGTGAGCTATTCTCTTTTTATGTCTTTTCTTTTTTTCATTAATAAGTAATTTTTGTGAAAAGGGAATAGATTTTTCAGCTGTATATATTGAGAATGTGTTGTTTTTTTGACATTTCATTCCCTAGTCATACCCTGTCTGAAATCTAATTCTTTAACTCACAGAAGTGGTGACTTTGACATCCATAGATCATATGACAAAAACAGACCTTAATTTTGTTTGGCTCCATGCATCCACTTCTGGAATACCATCCAAAGAATACCAAGGTCATAAGACATCTTTCCTACTAATCAGAAAAAGTCCACACTGTTTGGCAGCCATTTGTGAACCATTGACCCACTATAAAACCAACCATGATTTCACACATGAGGGAAACTGACTTGGCTGGCAATAGTGACAGACCCCATGGCAGGCAAGCTTAATCATTAGCAGCAACATCAAGATGCTACCATCAACAGCAATGCCTTCAGCCAGTGATGAACCCCGTAGCAGAGACTAACTCTTGACTACAACAATGTGATCATTCTTGAAATATTACTCTCATGATATAGTCTCAACAACTACCTATGCCTTATGAATTTATACATCAGTATATCTTGATGAAAACCTTGTGTTATACACTGAATGAACTCTCAGTCTCCCATGACTGATATAGGATACCCTAGAACAATCAAACTTTATCACAGAAAACTAAAAACTCTTTTATTTATCTCAACCACAAATTCCCTTCCTGCCTCCCAACAGAATGGCTGATAATAATCTCTGAGAGGGACTCATTGCTCCTTCTTGAGTTAAATATTTTGGCTGACATGAAGAGGAAAGCTTATATTGAATTCATTGCTAGTTCTACTACTAAGAAAATTGGTTCACTGTGTTGTGCTCAACAATTTTTCTCTTACATATCTATAAGTTTACCATTCATGCAATCTTTGAATATTGCTACCACATCTGGTCTTGTGCTCCTGCTATATATTTAGAGATTCTTGATAAAAGCCAAAGAAGAATCAGCAATATTATTAGATCTGACCTGGTATCTCAGTTTCAGCCACTTACCCATCACCATAATGTAGCTTCCCTGTGCCTTTTCTATAAATACTTTCATGGTAATTGTTGAGGAATTCTTCACTATGGCACTTAAACTTTTTGAATTTAAGTGCAGTACTAGATTGGCAACAAATCTGTGACTGTAAGTTCTATACTAACAGTTTCTTTTCTCACAGTTCTCACTTGTGGATCTCTCTTCTGGCTCCATGCTTTCCTGACAAATTTGATCTTCAAAAATTTAAATGCCATGTCAATCGTTATCTATGTCTTTCTGACTACTCTTCTATTGTTCTTGCTCCTTAATAATCTTTTTTTTTTTTTATTCTTATACATTCAGTAACCCCTTGTTCTTGAGTGGCTTTACTGACTTGCCTGGAGTGATATGATTAAAGAAAAATCTTTTTTTGTCACTCCACTTTTTTTCTGTTGTTAACGGCAAAGCTGACATTACACCATTTTTCATATTATCCTTATATCTTTGCAAATGTCTTCATACTTTACATCAGTTTTATATTGGAGCTATAATTATCTTTCAGATTCATCTTTTTACACCTTCCATTTCTTCTCATGCCAAGGAAAATTATAATGATACATGTAGAAACTAAACAAGAAATGATAGTCTTTAGCAACTATATAATCAAGATTATTATGAAATTTTTCTTCTGTAACCAGTGAGTAAGGGACAGACTGACTGTAAATTGAACTTTTCAGCCATGATGGATGGCCTGATATTTAAAAATGGGAAGGAAAATGCCTTTTTTCCCTTTCCTCTTTTAAGTGCAAATATCACCATAATGAGTCATGAATTTTTTACTTTGAAGTTGTCATAACTTGTCTGCTGGATGAAGAGACTCTGCAGAAAACATGTTGGCACTCAGTTTGAATAAATCTGATAATAAAAATGATGGAGAGATAAATAAGAAAGAATCAACATTTTTAATATTTTTACTAAGATGAATGCATGCATATATATATATATATATATATATATATATATATATATATATATATATATATATATATATATATCAATATTTAATCACTGTAATATTGTAAAAAAGGCTCTTAATTACTACATTTTTAGTGACATAAAGCCAAATATCAAAATTTTTTTTATTGAATTTATTATTAGCTGAAACATTGTCATTTATTATTAATTTTTGTAAAGTATTCCTTTCATCTAAATTTCAATTGCTTTTTATTGCAACTTTTCAGGCAATCAATGCAATCATAGTAATCTAGTTGCTTGCTCTTTATTTTCAATCTGTGCTGCTTATTGTTCAACTTGCTATATTTTGTAAATCTGTACATTCTCTTGAAATCTAATTAAAATCTGTTAAAATGATAATTGGCTTCTTTTTTTTTTTTTTTTCACCAAATGGTACAAATTAAGATCCAAGATTTGTCGAGTCTAAAAGTCAAAACAATCGAATAAAAATTACATTTGGAGCATCAAAGTATTATTTTCATTATTTAGATGTGGACTCTACTGTTGTCATCTTTGTTTTTATTGTTTAACCTGTGAAATTGTCCAGCATTGATTCCAGAGGCAAATGAAACTTTTACCTTCTGAACAAATGATCTTATAGAAAAGGCGGGGCCATTTTTAATTAGCAAGTAGGACAGGGTAATTCAAAAATATTTGTTAGCCAAGGATGAAGAGTTTAATCCTTGGAGTGATTAGTATTATTAATCTCCATAATAGTTATCTTAAAGGTAAAAAGCATAGTTAACAGTAGTGTTTCAGCCATTGCACCCTCCAGTCTTCATCAGATGCTTGTCGATCAAGGTAACCATCAGAGAATTTTGAATTGGAATCTTTGTTTAATCAAGAGAGCAGATTAGTTCTCATTCCACTGACCATGACTATGTACATCTTGTCTAGTTCTTATTAAAGTTATTGCCCACTCCATTTCCACTGAGTTCAAGTACATACTACCTGGCCCAGAAATTGAACACATAATTACTATCTCACTAAAGTCATAAAACAATGTTTTAATCAATACATAGATTAAATAAAAGGTTCAGTTCAAAATTCCTGGAAGTTACCTGGATTGATAAATACCTGAGAAAGGCTGGAGGGCAAAATTGCTGAAACAAAGTGATAATGGCAACAAAGATAACGATAATAGTCTGCATGTAAATAGTGATAACTTCTTGTATGAGAAATTAAGACAGAAATTATTATTTGTATAATACCAGGCTTGATGGATCAAGCCAAATCAATATTACCAAAATGAACATAAATTATTGTCAACATGAAATTAATTTATAATGAAGAGCATGAAAAACAAAATGCTTTAGTGTTATTCACGCACATTCAGTAACTAATCATTCATGGAAACTGATCATTTCTAAAATTAAACAAATTATCTTCTGCACCAAGATAATTCTAAATCATCCTTCTCTCTGTGTCTGTCCAATCAAATATTTTGCTGACTTGTAACAGATACACTGGAAAAAATAAAAAATATCATAAAAGAAAATACAAAGAGGTCTTTTAATTTTCTTGCTGAAAAAAGAAAGAAAGAGAAAAAAAAGGGGGGAAATAGTTTAAGACTAAGTACTTCAATCAAAAGCCATCACCTAAATGAAAGGAGAAGAAAAAAAATTTCTTTGTTTCCTTCCTCTTCCATGATTTTAAATTCTTGCTCTACTAAATTTTTTGTCTTCTCATTGATGAATTTGTCATTTACTTGTAAATTCTTTATTCTTTGATGTTTTTCAATCAATTTTTATTCTGATGGACATTAAAATCTTAAAATATGAGACAAATACTATCAAAATTCTTTCTGAAAATATTGTTATCCAAAAGGGGGAAAATTTTCTTCATCAACAGATTACAGCAAAAGAAGAAAAAATGATTCTATAATTTTCTTTTGATATAAATATTAACACGCAATAATTGTTTTATTTAGATGTCTTCTTGCTTCAGGATGATTATTTCAATTGTAAGTTAATCATTTTGAAAGGCAAATTTAAAAAGAAAGTTCTTGAATATTGATTTTTAGAAATGATCTGTCAACACAAACCTACAGAGTTACAGATTTTTTTTTATATTCGATCTTATATTTGCATTAGCCTTATCAGATACTTTAGTTCACCAGTGTTCAACCTATTGTAAATGTATTCTGAACTGTACACAACCTTACAGATCAATATTCATATGAAATGTACAATGTTGCCCATAATTCCTCATTGTATCAACTTGTTTTTATTTAATGAAAATTTTATGACTTCAAATTTTTCAGTGTAATTTTTTCTCCATTTCTTATTCACCAGTTTTGTTATTTATCAATTTTTTTTTAACATATCATTCCTAGAAAGGTAATAAATCCACTAAGATGCAAGGAGTTGAATGCTGGAGAATACGAGGAAAAGAAAACATTATTAGGGAGAGAGAAAAATAAAAGATCAGGAATTAAGAAATAGAAGATGACAACTGACATTGCATTTAAATTTTTGAAGATCAAAATTGACTGGAAAGCAAGAAGCAGAAGAAACTTCAACATGCAAGAAGTGTGAGAGAAGAAATTTTTAGCATAGAATTTATGGTTGCATCTATTTCAGTATGACAATAATAAGACCTTACCACTAATCTAGTACTGGGCTTAAATTTATAAAGTTTAGATACCAAAGAGAAAAGCTCATCAGAACAATTATTATGAAAGTATTCACAGAAAAGGCATAGGGATGCTACATTATAGCAGTGAGAAAGTGAATTAGTATTAAACACTAATAATTTTTGTTACTAAACTGAAAATATATAATCATTTAAAAAAAAACAATTTCAACCTAGTGTCTGTTGGTAGCACTTGCATTAATTTCTGAAAAAAACAAAACAAACAAAAACAATCCCTTGCTTTTTGATTTTTAGTCTACAACAAACAGACTGAGTGCAGAAACTTACTAAAACAGATTTTACTCAAATTACAAAAGTTAGTGTTTCTACCAAATTATCAAAACTATTTAGTTGGTTAGAGCATAAATTAACTAAAGCTAATTAGCAGGAGAGAGTGAGAAATAGATGGAGTAGTAGTAAAGTCAGTGATGAGAAATGACTCAACTTTTTCCAATACATATGAGCATAAAACACAGATACTAAAATATAACAATGGTTGTAATTTTCTTTGCTTATACATATGAGCATAAAACACAGTAGATACTAAAAAATAACAATGGTTGTGATTTACTTTGCTTCTAAAATACCAGAGTATGATGTGTCATTATCAAAATGAGTGTTGGAAGGAAGCCCTTCCGAATTGAATTAATTTCTAATGTTTAGTCATTTGGTCAGATTTTAGGAAGTTATGTCAAGAACTTTTCAGTACTCCCTTGAATAATTGAAGAAGAAAATGCTAGGTTTTGTCTGAATTTCTGGGATGAGGAGTTATTTGCATGATTTATTTTCAGACTATTGTCCTCATCATGTTTTTATGATTCGGCTGTTGTGCCCTTTGACCTTATTATAATATATATCAATCTGGGAATTCCAAATGGAACCCTTTATTTAATCTATGGGGATAGACTGTTCTTGTTCCACTGCTCATGTCTAGGAATATCATCTAGTTCTTATTTTTATTTAGCACCATTCAGTTATTTGCATGTTTCCATGAAGTGCAAGTACAAACTGGATTGAACTCACAACCACTATGTCACCAACTTCACAAACTAATGCTTTTACCCACAAGGTAATTGTCCCATATTGTCACAAATTTGTTGGAGTAAACTTAGACACTTAAATCCAAACTTCACTGTTGATTAGGTTGCTGCTGCTGCTGGCTGTCATATTTTGATTGCTGCTGCTGCTGCTTGCTATCATTTATCTTTATTTATTTATTAGCTGCTCCAATATTCTATTTTTAAGCTAGGCCTACTAAGGAGGTCCTCATAGACTAGCATAGGTGCTGACTCTTTTTTCAGTCGTCAAATTCTACAGTATTCTTCCTAGTCCAGTTTTTTAATTTTATTCCACAGAGGCTGATAATCACTCCTTTCTCTCCATACATGCCTAATTTCATTGTCTCACCTCTCAGGTAGAAATTGTTCAATAAATCCTACATGATATTGCAAATTATGTTAGCCACTCATTTAGACATATAACACAATTGATTTAACTTAATGATATTAAGAATAAAAAGAAATTCTATTTATTGATTAAATAAGTGTTTATTCATTCACAAAGTGATGTTTTTTGCACCTTCTCAAATAAACATTAGAGCCAACAAAGATGGAAGTTGTTTAATAAATCCTATGCTTGTTATCACAAATTATATTTACTACTATTTTTTTTAATCATTTTACCCCAAGAAAGGCAAAAAATGCCATGAGAATGCAAATGGTTACTGAGAGTGAATAAAAACAGAGAAGACAATAAAAGAACAGAGTCCAAGGAGACAGATGATAAGTAACATTTTATTTAAACTTTTGAAGATCATAGTTGACAGGAAAGCATGAGGAGTGAGGAGTCTGAATGAAGAAAGTATTAACATAGAACTTACAGCTAAAATTAACATTTTCAATAGTAAAATCATGAGACCTAGCTGCTAATTTAGTATGGTGCTAAAATTCATGAATTTGTGGTACCAAATAGGAAAGCTTATTAGAACAATTACCATGAAAATATATATAGAAGAAGCAAAGGAAAATGATGTTTAAGTAGTGAGAAATTGACTGAAGCCAAGATGATAAGTTAGGACCAAAAATATTGCCAATTCTTCTTTGAATTTTATCAAGAATCTCTAAATACATAGTTAGAGTGTCAGACCAGATATGACAGTAATATTCAATGCATGGATGAATCATACATATATAAATGTGTGTGATAGACTCTGGCAGGGAGAACTCTCTTGCACAACATAGTAAATTGGCTTTCTGAGCAGTAGACTTAAGAAATGATTCAATATAATCATTCCACTTCATGTTAGTGAAAAACATGTGACTAAGAAGGTGCAGGGAGTTGCTCTCCTTGAGGTTAGCATCAGCCATTCTTATGGAAGGTGTTTAGAAATATAACACAATTAATTTATTTTAATAATATTTAAAAAAAAAGAAATATTTACTGTCTAAGTTAACAATAATGGATCTAGACATCTCTAAAGCGTTTCATGGGGTTTGGAATGCTGGCCTTCTTCGTAAACTTCAGGGATATAGTATTACAGGACAATTATTTGACTTAATACAATTATTCATGACAAACCATAAAATTAAGGTTGTCCTAAACAGGTTCTCCTCCAGCTCCTTTATCATGAACGCTGGTGTTCCCCAAGGCTCTATCTTAGGCCCTACACTGTTCCTGATCTTTATCAATGACCTTCCCGATATCATTAGTTCCCAAGTAGGCATCTCTGTGGACGACATTACTATTTACTCCTGCCTTAATAGTAAATCTGGTATCATTGACAAAACTAACCTGGCTGCTGATCTCAAAAAGGACCTCCAATCTGTGGTTCACTGGGGCAAGAAATGGCTTGTAAACTTTAATACCTCCAAAATGAAAGTGCACTCCTTTACCCAACCAATAGCTTCATCTACTGCAAGGAAAGTTGGTTTTCTATGAAATGCCAGAAAGCTTTTCTTGTCTGAGTCCATCCTTCAAATCTATACATCAGCCATCCATCATTGCATGGAATATTGCTGTCGTATATGGTCTGGTGTTCCCGCTGTACATCTCAAGGTCCTCGACAAAATTCAAAGATGAATATACAATGTGAGAAGTCTTGATCTGGCATCTAGTCTACAGTGGCTTTCTCACAGACATGCCATGGCTTTCCTCTGTCTCTTCTACAAGTATTTTCATGGCAACTGTTCCAATGAGCTACTTTCACTGGTTCCCAGACTGCAGGATTTTAAACAAGCTACCAGGCTGGAATCTCAGTCCTACCCTTTCAATGTTAAAACGGATAAATGTAACTGTCTCTTCTACTCAAAGAGCTTCTTCTCTTGCACTTCCTGTCTGTGGAACTCCCTTCTCCTTACTTGCTTCCCTGATGACTATAATCTTCACATATTCAAGTGTAATGTCAATCAACATCTGATATCCTGAGCTTGTTCCCTGTCCTTCTCTGTATCCTTTCCTCAAACACGCCTCTTTAGTTTTGTTCTCAATGATCTGTAACCCCTTGCATGCTAGTGGCACTCCTGCTTTGCTTGGGGTGAATTGCTTTAAAAAAAAAAAAAAAAAAAAAAAAAAAAAAAAAGAGTAAAGGTTTATTCATTCATAAATTGATCATCTGAATTTTAAAAATCATCTTTAATTTCACAAAAACTTTAAAAAGGACAATTTTCCTTGTAAAAATATTTCATTTCTGCTTTCGTTTTTTTTTTAATAAAACTTTTCCTGAATGAAACAAAAAAGAATTTTTTTACTTTAATTCTTACACAAAACTGACTATAAAAAAGAAAAAAACAGTAATTGTTTGATTGATTTGTGTTTTACAGCTTATCAACTCATTGCAGGTTATTTTAAAGCCAGAACATACATTCAGATTGCAAGATTTTTTTTTCTTTTTGAAGACAATAATGATTTAGTGATACAAGTCTTACAAGGATTTATTAAACAACTTCCATCTTTGTTGGCTCTCATATTTATTTGAGAAGGTGTGAAAAACATTAATTTGTGAAAAATTTGTAAAAATTCATTTAATCAATAAATAGAATTTCTTTTTATCCTTAATATTATTAAACTAAATCAATTGTGTTATATTTCTAAATAAGTTGTTTGTGATATCATTTGTACAATTTATAAAACAATTTCTACCTGAGGTGTGAGACAATGAAACCGGACAGGGTTGATACAAACTGGGGGGAGAAGAGATGGCTTCATACTTTCCCCAGGAGTATTTGTGTGTAAATTAATATAACAAAACCAACTGGAATTGGAACTCAGCTCTGTGATTAACAATTCTGAATCATTATCCATTATATCACTTGCATATCTAAACTTACAGCAAATGGTATTCTCAAGTGGTCATCCATCTAGTCACTGACCAGGCTTGACACTGCTTAACTTCAATGATCATATGGGAACTGGCATTTCAACATGTGGCTGTAAGCCCAAATGAACAAGTATTATAAATGGCTACATAATAACAGCTGTGAGTATATGCAAATGAAAACATTTATGAATAATCTTTGGACAATCAGGAAGTTTTGGAGAAGTTAAGGAAATATTACACAATGCATGTATGTGGGATTGAGTGATGATTTTTAACAGCTTATCAACCCTTTGTGGATTATTTAAAGTCAAATCCTGTTTTGAATTGTAAGAATAATTAATTTTTGACAATGAATTAACAATTTTTTTTAGAATAACAATGATTTTACCAGAAGCTACTCCCACTATTTAACCCACAGCTGGAAAGAGACAGATATGTGTGTAGGTACAAACAAGTGTGTGTGTGTGTGTGTATGTATATATATATATATATATATATATATATATATATATATATATATATATATACACACACAAATATACACACACACACACACACATATTGATGAGTCCCAAATAGGATGAAATGGCTGTCCAGTGCTTTCTGCATTCTGTTGAGGATTCTTCTAGACTCAATGAATTACTATAATGATTTCTCATGTGATCTAATAATTTTTTCTTTTCAAACTGTCCAATTGTTCTTTGTATCCGAGTGCTTTCAGCTATACATTTAGCCATTTTCAAGGTTGAAATATATCAACTATTAACAAGAAATAGATTGTTGTCAATATATTGACCGTGTTTTGAAAATGAAAACATTATATAAATACATACCACAATCTATTTCTTGTTAACAGTTAATATATTACAACCTTGAAAATGGCAAAAATGTATAGCCAAAAGCGTTTGGATAAAAAGAACAATTGGACAGTTTTTATATAATTTATCATTCAAAAAGAAAACAATTGTTAGATCACATAAGAAATTGTATAATTTTTTTTTTTTTATTATTCTGTTCCTTGATCTAAGCTTTTAGCTCACATGAACCATCTTCAGAGTGGTTATATGGACATTTAAACAAAGATATTTACCATCAAAGATGATATTCTGTTATGTTGATATAGAAGATTGCTATCTGACAATAATGGTCTTGAAATTGCAGATGCATTTCATCAGCTCAAGATGTGGTTCTATGACGTCATAACACGTGAGAGGCTGAAATATTAACAACAGAACCAGATGTCTAGATGCAATGTAATATATTGTGACTAGTTTGAAATGTAATTTTGTTGAGAGTGTGGGTTTCTTTGTTTTAATGTAGATAGCCTCCAATATCTGAAGTTTCTTTTTATTGTGAGTATGTGTGAGTATTACTGCGTTATCAACTAATATGTCTAGTATTATGTAGATGGTTATGTTTTTCTAAGAAATGTTGTTTCCCCTCTGTGTCTGCTATTGCATGACTGTTATCATTGCATAGCTATCTTCTATATCAACATAACCAAATATTATTTACGATGGTGAATATCTTTGTTAAAATGTCCGTATAACCACCCTGATGATGGCTCATGTGAGCTGAAAGCTTAGACCAAGGACCAACTTAATAAAAAATAACAAAATGTTGCACAATTTTTGTCTATTATTTTCACCCAACATAATAGACATTCATTGTCTGTTATATATATATATATATATATATATATACTAGCTGAAACATTCAAATTTGTGCAGGTTACTAGAAATCTAAAATGAATAATTTCTTTAAGAAAATACTGACATTGTTCAGTTGGACTTGGACATTTTATTCTATCTGAATCAGTTGTTCCAGCAAATTAAGAAAATAATTTTATTTTATTTTCATAAAAATGTGCAGAAACAAACACAAAAAAAGATTAAAATTAAATTCTACTTCTATAATACTTTTAAATTTCTTTTCTTGAAAAACAAAAAAACAAAAGACAAAACCTTTCATGTAAAATAATGTACTAATTGACATAATTACTTGATGTTAATTCATTTTAATCATGGACTGTTTTTTTTAATATCACTTGCATAATCTATTCCTATTCATGCCTTTTCCAAGAGTATAAGTTCAAATTGAATGCAGATTATTTCCTGATTTTCAACTTGGCTCACTAATTCTATATTCCATACTGTTCATTGTTTATCTACTGGCATCTACCCTGATATCGATACATAATGGCCAGTTACTTGTTTTCTGAGCACACCTGCTGCTAGTGACTAACCAATCCCTGTTACAGACACCTGCTCAAGCACATTTGTGTTTGTTCAACATTCACAGAGCCCACATTAAGTGTGTACTGCAACTATGCTGAGTAGACCTTATTTACCATTTCTTAGGAAAGGGATATATGATCTGGTATTATCAGCAGTTTGAACAATGTCTGTATGTTCAAACCTATGATGACTTTTGACTTCACGCTGGTACAACCATCAATGTCTTCTGAACAATTTCATCAATCTAATTCTAATCAAAAGACTTGGGTCAACTCATGTAGTGGTTTTTCAGGTACTTTTCAAATGTGCTGTGCACTGGGATCACCACTTTAGACTGAAAACATCAAGAAATCACCTTCCTGACATATTGATCATGATGAGATTCAAACCCAGGTCTCGTTGTTCGAAAGTGAACTTTCTAACAATCTCTGCCATACATTTACATAGACACCTACAATTAAGTCACTGCCAGTTTATGTTGTGGAAACATTAATAAAAATAAAATATAAAATAATAATGATGATGAAAATTATAAATAAAATAAAATTTAAACCTTTTTTAAAGTAAATTAAATAAAATTAAATTACTCCCAGCATGCAACAGAGACTGTTCTTGCCAGAAATACAGACATCTTACCAAGAGACATGAGATTCAACCTCTTCAACCAAGGACTGTTGTGATGACACCATGTGTATAAGTTCCCTCCATGATAGGACTTGTGATATTACAAAGTGATTTACTCCCTTTTCTAACATGAACATTATCTCAGTTGTAATGTAAAACACATACACACCAATACACATAAATATATAAATGAAATTGTATGAAATTACCAAACAATTTATCATGTTTTTTCTTATTGTTATTGTGTACATTTATATGTACTGTTTTTCCTTGTGAACACAAACCCAATTTTTATGACCACATGGTGTGAGTGAATATACCTCCACAATGTCATGTCATGTAAGATGTTGCTTTAGAAATTTGGCCAAATATAGCAATTTTGAACCTGATTTGATCTGCAGAAACTTCTAGTGAACTTGGAGAATGTACAGATTCAAATCAAATGACTTTTACATGGTAGAAATGTTTTAGCTGTCATTCGATACATAAAAGCAAACTATTGCTGATTTCATAGATTAATAGACAGACAAGAGAAAGTGAGATGCATCACTAGGTCTGTAACCTAATGATGCTTGACCAATTGATTGATTTATTTTTTATGGCTTATCAACTACATATTTTTGTTTTTACAATTATGTTCACCCTGAGTAGAGGGTTACATAGTAAGAGGTACAGTTTATGTGGATATGTGGGGAAGGTAATGGTTAACCCTAGACTTGAACAAGTTAAGACTGTAATGATTGGTGAACATAATCTTGGGAGTCACTCTTACAAAGCAGTGCTGCTTGAGTGGAACTTATATCTCACCAATGGAATACAAAGGGAATGAGGATTTTTTTGTAACAATGTGCATGGTATGGTGGGCCTTAGCTGTGAATGTTAGGCATGGTGGAACTAAGTTTGTCTGAACACTTACCATGGAAGTAGCGCTACTTGTAAGTTATTGAAAGCCATAACATATTTTGGATTTTGAAGTGAAAGAAACATTTTACAATGCAAGTATTTGAGTAGGTTGATTGAGTGAGTGTTTTTTTACAGTTTATCAACCTTTTGTAGATTATTTAAAGCCAAAGTGTTTTGAATTGTAAGAATAATGCAATTTTGTGAGTGAACATTGCATTAAAAATTTTTTGAGGATAACAATGATTTTTCCAAATACAAGTACTATTATTTATCCCATAGCTGGCAGAGATGAAATCATGCAATTTGCAAGGGTATTTGATCAGAAGTGAATGTAATGAGCCTGACTGAAGTTTGAACGTCTTAGCCTTATGATGAAAAAAGCATTTATGTTACAGAATAAATATTTACTTTTCAGCATAATTTCCTTCCTTAACGCATCTCACTCAGTAGTGTAAATTAATCAGACTGACTGAATATACATTGTAAATTTCAGATGAAGATTTAACTAATAATTACATATCAGATGACAGATACACTCTTATATCTCTATTGTTGGCCACTATTCATTTTCAAGTGCACGTATCTGCTAGTGTGGGGCTAGCAAATCCCAATTGCAAACACCTATTCAACCAATGGAGTCCACCTGTGGTTTATACTGCAACTATACTGAGGGGATTTTGAGTTTCTGGTCGAGAGTGCATAATCTGGAATGATCAAATTTTTCTTTAAGGCCAGCATGCTTATGGCCTTGGTCACAATGACACTGTTACTTTGTGCTAACATAACAATCAACAGCTTCCAAATGGTTCCATCTAGCCAAATTCACTCACAATGCTTGGGTTAACTCATGGAATAATGCTATGTGCTGGGTTTGCTTTCTGAGGATGATATTATCAAGAAATCACCTCTCTGGCAAATTGACCATGGGGAGATTTGAATCTGAGCTTCATAGTCTGAAAGCACACATTTTAACCACTCAGTCAGCCACCCATTCTCTTTTTTTTTCTCCTTTTCCTTTTCCCCATATCATTTCCGCTGAGTTGACCAATTAAATAGGTCAATGTCTGATGCTTACCTCCTCCTTCCTTAATATTAAGTATTATAAAAAGAAATATAAAAATAAATTTTAAAACTCTCTCTTCCTTCTCTAAACTCAACCATGTCTCTAATATCATCGCTCACCACCCTCTATGTCAACTTATATAAGCTTAATACTGCCTGTCAAAAGTAAATTTTAATTTCATTTTTCATTTCACCTTTGAGAAGGATAAAATTCTCTG
Organism: Acanthosepion lycidas; assembly: GCA_963932145.1. NCBI lineage: Eukaryota > Metazoa > Mollusca > Cephalopoda > Sepiida > Sepiidae > Acanthosepion > Acanthosepion lycidas. The sequence continues at coordinate 21,158,369 of OZ010577.1, forward strand.
GTGAAATAAATTATCACAATGGAGCCTTAAAGTGATCTGTTTTTCTTTAAATTTATATATATATATATATATAAATAAATAAATATACATAAATATAAAAGTGAACACTGAAGTTAACAATTATAGGTGACAGGCTGTTTCATGCTAGATGCAATTGTCAGGCCACCTTTTATATTTACACACACTATCTCTGATATTGAGCACTTTATCCCATAAATATAGCACACCTTAAGAGTGTATATATATATTATATACACACACACACACACAAGGTCTGATCAAAATGTATCAGGAATATTGTTATTGTAATAGAGCTAAAGTACAGATCTTGAACTCTGTTATGCATGCACACTAAGTTATACAATTCTCACTCACTTCCCTTGTTTATAGTAGTGCTTGGAGGAAAGTGTGTAGAGTGTGGTCATCTCATTAAACCACAGAGGTTCCATCACTGACCATGGCAGAGAAAATTGAGTAAAGACCTGCTCAAAGTTGTAGGAAATATATGGTGAGGAGAGTATGAGCTGAACACAAATATACAATTAGTTCAAACATTTCTAAGATGGCTGACAAAAAATTGACAGTAACACATGTTCTGGGAAACTTACAACCAGCAGAAATGATGAAAACATTGCAGATGTGCATGCAGCTGCAAGGAAAGACTGTTGAATCACTGTTTGGGAGTTGCTGAAGGATGTGAAAATGAGTTAAGATTCACTTCGGTGCATTCTCACAGAAGATTTGTGTACAAGACATGTGTCTGCCAAGTTTGTACCAAAACTGTTTTCAGTTGACCAAAAAATTTTGAAAGTGACATGCACATTCTTCTCAGGTGAGGTGCATTCTTTGCCTGATCTAGTGTTTTGTTTCCTTGTATTGAAAATATCACCAGTAATGCATTATTTAAAAAAAGGAAATTAAATGTTGTTTCTGTTCATCATTTAAGATTTAAAGTAGCACCTTTGAGGAATTTCTCTCATTTCTAAATCCTCTGTTAAAATCTGTTATACTGTTTTCCTATTCATATTCAGTTGTCTTACTATCAGGTGCTCACTTGATTTTCAATCTGATCTAATGTTTGCACTCTGTCCACATTGCTTCTTTGTATTTTTGGAAGTCCACTCCTTGCAACATTGTGCACATTTTTGACACTTCTTTAAACTGATCATGCCACTTGAAAGCACTCAATTTCCTCATAGCATCATAAGTCACTTTTATTAGTGCAAATATTTCACTAGACCTTTTATCAATCTTCAGACAAAAATTGATATTAACCAGCTGCTCCAGATTCCTTTCATGCTGATAACAGTATAATATAAACACATAGAATTTCCTCTACTGCTTGGCAATGAATGATTCATTTTGTCTACATCTCAAGAAAGCAAATGCTGGAATAGTTCTGGGTGTGTTTGGAGACTAATGCTTTTCTGACTCATTATCCCAGTGTAGCATACGTACCAAATATAGCGTCCAGTCGATTCAGTAAACGTAGCAGGAACACCAAATATATAGGTACGACTACTATTTATATTAATGATTCTTCCATGTACAGGATTCAAGAAATAATAGCAACAACTCCAATTTGTTAACCAACAAATATATACTGAATAAAATACAACAAGCATGAAATAAAATCGTATTCACAATGTAGATTAAAGAGAAGGAAGTGCTATCCCTTTGACTGTAGATTGATTGTAATCAATCGTTTGAAGAAAGTTCTTTTGTGAGATAAATGTTTTGAAATAATTGTTAGAGCAAAGTTTGCATGTGAAGAATGAATAACACGAAGAATTGCTTGAAATGTGTTGTGAATAAACTGGTTTGAATCAACAAAGTTCTGGTTGATTGTACTTGACGAAAGTTACAGAGAGAAAATGTATGTTTGTAGTTACAAAATTCTGTGTCTGTGTGTGCGTTAGAGTGTGATGAGCAAGATTGTGGATTTGTGTTGACGGCTGGGATCTTACTGGAGACTTGCAAAAAGTCTTCCTATTTAAGGAAAAGAAGTAGGCTCCCACGGAAACATGGGAAAAATTGATCTTACATTAAAAATATGTGATTGGTTAAAAATTAACCAATCATGACACACGTACTAAACAGTATAGGTAAGTATGCTCAGTACCAAAAGAGACAAAGGAAGAACTGCAATAGCTAAATTGTCCTATACAAAGGTAGTAGTAATTTATTAGCCAATCGCAGGTGAATAAAATGACTTGGAGTGTATGTGGGTGTGAAAAACATAGCAACCGCTATACCAGCAACATGCTGCAGCCATTCCGGATATTTATATTTATTTACTGAGTAAAATTGGTTACAATAATATAATCTCAATTAAAATCAGATAATATAAATAACATAAGAAAAGTAAATAAATTGGCAGAAGGAAATTACTGAAAGGATGCTTTCTTTAAATAGGATCTGAAAAGAAAACATGGGAGGAGGAACAAAAAAAAAAAGACAAGGTCATCCAGTGATTCAGTAATTATAACTTTAAGAAAATACTGGAAAAAAAACAAAAAAACAAATTGCAAGTATGCAGATTTTATATAGAAATTAATTTTCTGATAAAAACAATAGAAGTGAGGATAGGTGTCTGATAAAAATCAAAGAATGATTTTTATCTGCATTATAAAATTCCAAGTCAGTATCACAGCAAAAACTGGCATGAGGAAATGGAAAGTAGAATGGTAGCTATAATTCTATTCGCATTATTTTGGAACAAGGCCAAGCCAAAGAGCTGTTTTTTGTTCACTTGAACAAGCAAGCGAGACTGACATATATATATATATATAAATGTATGTGCGTTTGTATGTGTGTATTCTATCTTCTTGAATCCTATTGTTTTACTGTTCTCTGTTTCTTTCACTCTCAGTAACCACTTGCATCTTAGTGGCTTTCATCACCTTCTTTAGGTTGAAATGATTATATATATATATATATATATATATATATATATATATATATATATATATATATATATATACTAGCAATAGAGCCCAGCGTTGCCCGGGGATGTAACAGTAAGAGTTGGGGACGGCTGTTGCTTTGAAAGATGTGCTTTGTAAGTCAACAGGAACTAAGTTTCTACAAAACGTTGAAACACTATGCACACAAAGTTTAAGCAGACATCATGCAGGCCCAAGTATTCGAAGGTATCAAAGGAAGTAACGGAAAGCCATTGTAGTATCAGTCATTTGCCATTACTAAGACATCTGTGAGTAAAAGCTGGCAGCAGTTACTGCTTTAAACAATTGGATTGTTAAGCATTACTGGAAGCACTTGTGGTAAGTAGTCAAGAAACCATGATTCAGTTGCAACATACATAGGGATTGAAGGGAAAACAAATGCGATGATGGCGGGGGAAGGTATGAAAGTCAGAAGGCAGCAAAAGAGCTAGATAACCTTTACAAAGATGTCTTAGTAATGACAAGTGGAGACTATGACGACCTAACGTTAAAACCAATATGACAAACAAAAAAATTGCCATGTAATCGGACTGCATATGTGTGCATGGTGCTTAAGCGCTACCGGGCGGGTTGTCTACAGGACCTCCATGTAGGTTATGTTTCTAGCACAGTTGGGAAAGTAAATGAAAAACCTGTCCTTAGACCCAACTCGTGAGCACCCAATGTAAAGTTGGCCATGAGAGAAGCACTGCTCATGTAAATGCAGACCTGCGATGCTAAGCGTCTGTCCTTGTGATTTGTTAATGGACATAGCAAAGCAAATCTTCATGGGAAATTGTGAGCGATGAAAGTCGATTGGTATGCTTGCGTCTGACAACAGAAGATGCATGCTGGGAATCAGAACGACTTCCCTCTTGCCGCAGCCAGTTGCAATGGTTGCCTCAATCAGGTTTGGAGAAAGATTTAATAATGAGGCGAGTCCCGTTGCACTGTTTCGGTGGGAGAAAATTCCAGATTAGCATAATCGGAGCACCTACTTTGAGCCGAAGATTATGAGGTGGGAGTCCGGACGGCTGAAGGGAGTTCAAAACTTCTATGGGATACTCAGCTAATTCAGATGGATCGGAAGTTCTGTCGATGGACTTATAAACATGACATTGCCCGGGAATGCAATCCAACAGTTTAAGGTTGTTGGAATCAACTGTACAGTTCTTCGGTGCCAATATGGCCCTCCCAGCAAGCCAATTGGCATCAGCAAAATTAGATGATAGGTTGTAGAAGACTGCATTCATCAATACATCTGGTGATTCAACAGTGGTGGCAAGCTGATCCATCTTCACAAAACCGTGTGTCAGATGGCATTTTCCCCTTCCCAAGAGCAAGAAAATCCTGTGTGAAGTCAGCGGATCTGGAGTCCCCATTCAAGTAGGCACACATGTTTGTGCTCAGTTTAAGAGACTCCACGCGGCGCCAAAGTGCAGACAAATTCAGGCAGGCGCGGACAGCGTCAGCACGTGTACCTTTAGGAATAACAGATAGAGTCTGTCTAAAGTCGAGGGGTTACTCCACCCATGGGGTCGGAGGAGTCGTGGATGTCTTGGAGACTTTGGTCAAGTGCCTCAAGGGCACCCTTGTGTGCCATCGTGCACTCATCCCAAACTATAAGTTTGCATCTCCGCAGAACTTCAGCCTGTGGTGAATTCTTTGTTATGTTTCAGAGAGGAGTTTGTGACCGGCATAAATCAAGTGGCAACCTAAAAGCCGAATGAGTGGTTCTACCTCCCGGTAGCAATGTTGCAGCAATCCTGGAAGATGCGACCACAATAGCGATCTCCCGATGCCGCCGTACGTCTGCCAGGACTAATTTGGTAACAAAAGTTTTGCCAGTTCCTCCGGGCGCATCTAAAAAGTATATACCTCCACCGGAGCCATTTGCCCTGTCTGTTATGGTAGTGAAAGCAACCCTCTGATCAGGTAGAAGTTTGGGATCGTTTTCATTTATGTATATGTTCAGCCCCTCGATGGAGTAGGATGTTTCCCGCAATAACTCAGTTGGTACAGTGTCAAAAACGTCTCTGAGCGGTGGTGGTAAACCGTAAGTTGGTAAAGTGGCACCTCCCAGTTTGAAAACAACATCTTCTGGGGCCACCAGTGCTCTGTTGAATATGAAGTCAGTGAAAACGCATTCAACTCCTGGGCTGTTACGCTGAACGGTGAACAGCACATCGATTCTCTGTACTTTAGCCAGAGTGACAGAGGTTCGCTTAGTTCGCATCACAAAAGCAAAATGGCGAACAGCGTTCGAAACAATGATGGTGTTCTGAGAAGTTCACCCTCTGCCATGGCTGCATCCCATTGGGAGTCGTCTTCAAGCAATCCCCAACGGAAGCATGCATCTCTATAAGACTGGCATTTTATGCTGTTGACAGTGCGAATATCTGTGAAACCCGTTGGCCCAGCAATTTCATGAAGTAGAAGGCGGAGGTAAAAGCACTCCTGCTGGCTGGGGGGCACAGTATGAACGCATCCAAGGCAAAAGTTAGACCTTACATCGGGATAACCCTTGACAGGGTCGCCAGCCTTTTGCCGAACACACCGGTTGTTTGACAACACATAGTAGGACGGGACTTGGGGGTATATCAATGTTTTGGCAAAAGCATCTGTTGAGCATAATTTAAAGAAAGCTGTTAGGGTTGTGTCTTTAGGGTTTTGCCGCAACCTGCTGGGTGTTTTGTTCGGTGAAGTACTTCCTCTGTTCATTTTCTAAGTGAACAGCAAGCTGCACAGTGGCTGGAGCCCTTTGGTGTATGGGGAATCCGAAAATTTGCCAAAAGGCCTCGCTACTGCTGAAGTAGCGTCTAGCCACGTAATCGGCCACCTAGTCAATGCAATTGTCGCGCCGGATACCGAAAACGGCAGCCTTTATTAATGTACTTGCAGATGTACTTTATTGACTTAACCGAGTGGCAGTATTCAACGTTTATGTGGGCTCCAAAAGTCTTGGACAGCAGTGGGCAACAAGGCACCACCCTACTATTGACAAGAGTGTGCCCCTTAACTTTCACAATTCTGCCGCCCTCAGCGGGGCTTCTATGTCTGTACAGTGGGTAACCATAAAAATTACGGGGGTAAACTTTTGTGCAAGTGGGGCCGCTTGACCAACATGAACTTTTTTCATAATTCGCGCCACAGGGGCCGTGTATCATTGTTTTTAATGATTTCATGGAGCAAAGGCTCCAGCACAGAATCTGGAATTTCAGCAGAAATAAAATAGTCTATTTTGTTTGCATCAACCTTATCGTTGAGCCTCAGCAGAATGTGGGCATGAGGCAAACCACGTTTCTGCCATTCCACTGTATACATATGACACTTGACGCGTCCGAAGACTTGCCCTTTAAGGATCAAATCCATAAGCTTACGCAGCTGTAACCGGAAAACGCGGGCAATTAGGTCAGGGCGGTTTGAGTACTGCTGACCTGAAAAAAGTTTGTGTGTGATTTCAACCCATTTCGGATTGCACATGAACATGACGAACAAATCAGGCCTCCTGCAATGACGGACATAGGTCATTGCGTCTTGTGTCCTTTCATGCATGTATCGAGGGCCACCAGTGTAAGAGGAAGGCAAAATGCATGGTTTGCCGAGATTGCGTGGGTCACCATCAGAATGCAGACCATCACGAAGTTGGACGTAGGAGTCAGTTCTAAGTTTGGATTGGTTTAACTTGATGAATCCTAACCTCTCCAACTCCATTTTTGCAGCCATGTCAACAGTGAATTGAAGAAATAGTTGACGGCACCTGTGCAAGCAGTTAAATGCACCCTCCATAACCATAAACATGTAGGCATAGGAGACCGTCTTTGAGGTCGACATGGAATCGCTGTTTGCCTGGTATATTGGGATTTTGAAGTGGTACCCATCGCTTCCGTATGGAAAAAGAAGGGGGTAATGGAGACAGTCGTATGAACGGTGGGTTTCACTGATGCTGCACAGATCACTGCCCCGGTATTTTATGACAATGTCACGGCTGTTATGCTCCTCACCGTCGATGACTGTGGTGACTTCATTACATGCAGGAGCATTGAAGTGACGCTCATGCTCACCGTGAGGCCGTCTGTCTGCATTGATGACAACGCTGAAAGAGGGTGAAGAGTTGTTTTGCAACACAAACTTTAAGCTTTGGATGTAACTGTTAGTTTCATGAAGCATGTATTGTAGATGGAACAGAATGTCTATGGGGACCGATGGAAAAATTGCTAGGCAGATGCTGAGACGCGCATCAACCTGCTCATTGTAGTCAGCGGGAAAGTAAATTTGTAGGAACGGAGGTGGCTCTCCCTGATCAGTCAAAAGTGATCCCATTAAGTGGTAAACCTGCCCTTGCACTTTGAAAGTAGGCATCCATCTCCCTTCACTAATAGCCTTCGCACCAAAAGACGTCATCTGGAAGCAACAGTTGTACTTCCCTATTGCTTCAAGAAAATGCGTTGACTCTGAAGGAGGTCCCTAAGCGGCTTTGGGAGGCTCGTCTAAAGAAGGGAGTTTGATTTTGCCCCCAGAGCAACAAAGCCCAGGTTGCTCACTGGCCCACTTTTTTGCGTTGCAAAAAGTGCAAACTTTATCCATGGCCCCTATTTGTACATCTCTCTTAGCAGAATAGTTGACAGTGCAGTCATAATTGTATGCGGCATTTGACCAAAATGACGCAGACAGCGAAGTTACGGCATTCAAAGAAGCTCAAAGTCGGCTAATGTTTTCGAACCGTTGACGGCGTACTTCAGAGTTTTCTGCAGCCCTTGAGGATGCAGTAGAGCGGGCATTTCTAACATGACAAACAGTGGTCTGTACAGGGCTTTCTAAGGCTCTGGCAGATGCGGTGCATAGGGCATTTCTAAAGCAACGATGAGCGGTTTCTTGGGGTTTTTCCGAAGCTCTAGAGGCGGCTGTAGCCCTAGTATTCCTATGATGACGTGAAGTTGTTTGGGGCTTTCTAAACCCCTGGAGCAAGCTTTGGCGATGGCATCCCACAAACGAGGAAGGATTTTCTGTGCTGGGGACTGTGAAGCCCTCAACCTAGCTATGTAGACTGCGCCCTGTGAATTCTGAAGTGAACGTTCTTCAATTGAAAGCCTGGCGTGGCATGCGGACATGGTTGAAGCTGCTGAAGCCAACCTTTCAGTCCGCGCAACGGCGTTTTCAGTAGATAAGCAAGCAGCTGAGCTCGAGGCCATCCGTGAAAGACACAAAGAAGTCTGTTCAGGGGTTTCACTCGCCTTCGCTGCTCTAGCAGTGGAGGCAGCTGCCATGTGCCATCCCAAAAGTTTCCTCCTTTTAGGTGGCATCCAAACAGTAAAAACGTCAAAGAGGGTAAAGCTTAAAAAGAGATTTCAACAAATCCAAAAATCGTGCACTGCTAACAGACACAAAAAGTGGAACACCCAGTAAAATGAGTTCAGATGTTACTAAAGGGGAACTCGAAACTAAAAAAGTAGAAATTTAAAAAGGTAAACCAAGGGTAAATCCAAAAGGAAATGGGTTTTTAATACAATTGGCTAACGTGTGTAGGGTTGGGTTGGAACTATAAAACAAAAAAACAGCTAGAACATGTAATCAACAACTTGCGGTGTCCGAAGTTGGCGAATAAAGTAAGCCAAGTACGTGCACGTGAGCAACAATAAATGCAAAAGTGTGAAAGCACGCCCGAGTCACGCAGTAGAGGTGGTTGACCTTGAGTGCACTTACACTTATGCTGACGAGAGATCACGCAGGCACTATAACGTGTGAGAAATCCTGAGCGATGATTGGACAAGTGAATGAAGAGAGAGTGACAATGCCAACTCTCTCTTAGCAAAAGCGAGAAAGAGAGAGAGACGTGTCCACCTTCTATTAAACCCATTGGTCAGTGAAAGAGGAAGTCATGGTAGATATCGCTGTCATTAAAGGAAGCGGAAAGAATCGGTAGGAGTGACCATGGCCTCCCCATACAAACATTAGGTGGATGAAATGAGAGTGAC